>JAGDQP010001629.1:78528-118377 GCA_022664845.1 Lepisma saccharinum
GGTAGGTTACATAGCCACATATGACATCAAACAGATAATCACAGTCGGTGCATCCTTTTAGTAGTTATAAAAGTGGTGTTTTATTGTTTATGTCTATATTTCCCTACCCATATCTTAAAGATACGACTGCAGAACAACCACATGAGCATACAAGTAAACGATTTTTTTTTTTTTTGTAAAATCGGTGCTATGCCGAAGAAACATAAAAGCACATAGCGATTGAATTTAGAATTTCCTTCTTTTCTTAAAGTCAGTCAAAAATCGTTCTAAATGGACTTAATCACTAATTGTGTTACTGAAGTTCAACAGGTCTCAAATACTATGTTTGTACTTGCATCTTCCGTTGTGTTGAGTAGGTGACGCTTTGACTATGTATATTCTCA
Source organism: Lepisma saccharinum (assembly GCA_022664845.1). Lineage (NCBI taxonomy): Eukaryota > Metazoa > Arthropoda > Insecta > Zygentoma > Lepismatidae > Lepisma > Lepisma saccharinum. The sequence goes on from JAGDQP010001629.1 coordinate 78,912, forward strand.
TACACCTCCATGTTTGGTCGAATCGTCTGTGGTGGAGTTCCGTACAGTCGGTGCAGCATTTAAATGTCGTATTTTTTCCCATCAAAAATGCATTTGAACTACTGTATTAATGATAATGTATATAAGTGAAAACTCTAAACAGAGTGTGAAATTCTGAGACTGATGGAGGAGGTGAATCGAACAGATCCTGTGAAGTGTTTTCTTTGAAGTATGTATTATGTTCTATTTGTTTAGTACAGGGATGCATTTAGGTTATCAATCCAGGGGGTTCGGCCCCCCTCTCAAAATTCAGAGTCTTATGCAGAATTACTATAATTTTGGACATAATTACAAATATTGGAAAATACATTTTATACCCAAGCACACATTGCCCTCTTCCACAAATCCGCGAACCACTCCCAAAACCAACTTCTAAATACGTGTCTGGTTCAGCGTAAATTCAGTTTTGACATTCCTTTGTATTTTAATGTGCTAGACACGTTTAGTGGTTAATAATGAAACGTAACGTAAGTTATCTAAGCATATATGAGAATGTTTTAAAATGACGTTATAACATACTTTTCTCCTTTTAACTTTTTTAAAAAATTTTTTGGCATGGGATTTGTCATATTACACCAGCATACAAGTTTAGTTTATTTTACCAGCACAGTTAAAGGTTAAAGGCAATAGTAACAGTAGCTCATACATCCGTATTAAGTAAGTGCAGAAGGGTGAAATAATGTATAACAAGAACCTTATAAAAGATGTCAAAAGTTACAAAGACACTTTTCGTTATGTAACCACGATAACAAAACAGCTAAATCCAATGTTGAAGTCATTCCAGCAGTACAAAGTTAGTATCCAACTTCAAATCTAATCCGAAAAAAAGTGGTTATTGAGTTTTGTTATTCATTATAGGAGTCAAAGCTTTCAAAATCCAGAAATATTCTTCCTCAGACGGGGTTCGAACAAGTGACGTCTGGAACTAAGATCCGCTAATCTAAACCACATGACTACCAAGCTCAATTCGGAACTGTTTTAATTTATTTTATTAATGCGCCGATTTCCTTACTAAACTTCCTTAAGTCTAAATATTATTGTGTTCATTAAGTTATCGTTAGGACAAAGAATTATTTACATTAAGAAATGAAATTAGATTGCAGAAATAAATTTATTTTTAAGTTATTTTAACATAGATATCTAGTTACTTAATGCGTTCGGATGTTTGCAGCTAATTAGCTCTATTATTTCCACAAAGACTGTAGACTGATTATCGATTCACCGTAACTAATGATTTCTTTCTTCACAATTTTCATATCATATAGTATATTATTGACACAATTATGCTGTGTCTCGTGGCTATTTGCTAGCACGCGAACACGCAGAATGTAATGTAGTTCAAGGTTACTAGTATCTGCAACAGCTGTCGTTTACACTATAACAAATAAATTGTTCATTCAATAATTTTAATTGATAGAAGTAAAATCGCTCCTTTTCTCTCAACTTTTTCTAATGCTCAAATGTTATCAAAATCACGACATATTCACATCTTTATGTATATTTTTTGTTATTGAAATTTCATTCCAATTGTATCAGAGCAACGTATTTTCCTCCGACTATGTTATGGTCAACTTTAGAGCGTATATTGTACTGAAAAGGGGACTTACAGGGATGTGCTGTCATTACATTTTGAACGTTCATTATTTTGTTGGCTGAGGATGTGACTACATTTTTTGTATACGAATTCTATACCAAACTCATGGCTGCTCCCCATGTTTTGCGCAAAATATGTCAGAAATACTGTATATCTATGAAGTTTATCACCTTAAAAATCGAAAGTACTTGGAGAATGTATTGGAATTCAGATATGAACATTTGTGATTTTATTGAACCAAAGAGGGAGGATTTTAAATTACGTTTTAAAACTACTTTTGTGAACAGTATACTGTTGACTACATGGTGACATATCAAGACTTTTTTCTCAACACTTGGTATCTTCACCGAGCCGCCGTAGCTCAATGGTAGAGCATTTTCGTAACATTCGGGAGGTTGTGGGTTCGATCCCAGCGGACAACCATCTTGACTAAAAATTTTCTAGGGTTTCTACTCAGTCACTCCATGTAAATGCTGGGATGATACCTTCAACATAGGCCCTGGACGACATCTTCCCGAATCCTTTCTCCTCCCCTATCCCGGTCTGAGCCTTAGATGCTAACAAGCCATAACTCAAATTCACTCGTTATTTTCAACACCATAGGGTTCTGGAAAAGATGTTGGCCTCGGATTATTTTAAAATTGTCAACTCGGAATTTTCCTGGACTGATTGGAAAGAAATTCTGTAACATCCTTGGTTAACTTGGAGGGCTGCTGAGTTTGTCTCCTAGCTCTTCCAATATGAGGCTAGTGCTGTACGAAATGAGTTACGGCCGTTTGGTTTCAACATCTTGTGGTGTTGCACAAGATTCTGTACTTACCCGTAAGACATTCATCCTTTTCTCTTTGTTTCATAATCAGACAGTTTATTACTAAAGCTACGCTCAATTTGGTGAATTTTATAAGAGGAAAAATATTTTATATTTATGGACAAATGCCATTTGAATGATAGTCTACACTGTAAAAACTTTGGAAATGTTGTTTGATATATCTAGTAAAGTTTAAGATACATGTAAGTGTTTGAAATGTTCCTGAAGTGTCTGCAAGATGTCTGTCAAAAACAGCGAGAGATTTATTTTGCATGGTAGGAGGTTTTCATTTTCCCCTTTCAGCTTGATTTTCTCACATGCGGAGAAAGAGAAGATTAATTCCTATCGCAATCGAACATACAATTCTGGCCAAGTGTTTGCTGCCGCCATTTTAGTCACTTATTTTAACAGAAATAGAAAATATTCTCAGTGAATGAGGATTGTTATCCCTACCTGACAAATAGAAACAGTTATTAAGCCTGATGTAAGCTAAGAAAGTAACTTTGTTTCGGTTTTCGGTGCCTTCTATATTTCTGACCTTCTATGTTGTTTTGATGTACCGATTTTTTTTCAGTAACGATTTAGTCCAGTCAAGATCGTGTGTTCGAATCCCTCCTAGGGCATAGTTGTTTGTGTGTGTCTGATTTTAACGTAGGTTAAAATAAGTAAGATAAACGCATAAATAAAGGTCATAATTGTATAACTAAATGTAATATAACAGGAAATTAAATACACCAGATTAAAAAAAAGTCACTAAGATGCTAGAATTCCAAGTAAAGAACCCGTGTTCAAATCTCACTCGAGGCTTCTATTTTTTCTTTTCCTGAATCCTGCAAGGTGGTTGGCTTTTATTAAGCTACTTACAGAAAATTTTTAGTCGTCTAAAGTTGCCTAGCTTTTTCTAGCAATGTGTCTGAAAGATTTTAATAGTGTAAATAGAAATTCGTTAAACAGAACAATTTACTTTTCAAACCTTAACAATTATTAAATTTATTTTCTGTAAAGACAAATTTCTTTTGTTGATGAAATTAGTCTTTTATACCTTACCATATAGTACATTTTTGACTTTCATTCCATGTAAAGTTAGCTCTAAAAGCTTACACTCAGTTGTAAATTTTTTCTTCATATAACTTTGGAATTGATTGACCGATTTATGTAACATAAATAAAAGTTATTCTCTCTACGTTACAGGAAACAGCACTCAAATTGATCAATCTTTTCCAAAATTTGATAATAAAATTTAAGACTAGTTACATACTTTCTGCGCTGACTGTACGTATCGGACATTGAAAACACAATACTGTTTCTGGTCAGTAGTATTATAGAACTACCGTCATGATATAATTCCATATAAACATTAATATATGCAATATTATGTTCGCCTTATTTTCCTCTGTTCCACTACATGAATTCAGATAACGTGCCTTAACTTTAGACCATCAGAGTTAATTTCCCTTTCTTCTACAACTGGTATTGTATATTAATTTCAAAATATGCCGAAACATTAAAATGGTACAAAAACAAGAATATACGCTTCTCCTAATTGTCCTATTGTTGCTTTATCAAATGCAGATTTTAGAACAACAAGTTCAAGTAGGATATTATTGTCAGTAAATGTGTAGTCACAAACTATCAATAGATTTCCCAGCAAACATTTAATGGCTGGAATAGAACTTAAAAATTGTGAAGAGCCATCGAATTGATGAGAACTTCTAACATCATACATCGTGAAACTTATATGGGCATTAATATAACTTTATCTTAGGGCACACCTCTTTTGTGGACTAAGATAAGGGAAAGAGCAGCCACATGTATTTTAATTATCATCTCAACATTTGTCTGGTTAAACTAAGCTAACAGAAAAGTTCATATACGTGCACAAGACATATGTTTTCTTAGTATTTCTTGAAATAGATTGTTTGTTATTTACGATATGGAGCTCAAGCAATGTGCTTAAGGGGATCTTCTCTCAAACTGGGAACACATACATATTAAGTAATAAATATTCTAATACATACATACAGAGAGAGAGAGAGAGAGATAGAGAAGGGGGAGACAAAGAACGAGAAAGAAAATATAACTGTATTTGTATGTGGATAATTAGCTCCAGGATACATCATTATGGGACTGAAAAATTTGCATTTGATTGATGGTTGAACACGGAATAATGATGGGTACAAAAGCGTGAATGAATAGCTCATGGATGAACGGAAAAATGGGAAAGCGTAAAATAAAAATGTACGAGGAAAATGAGGTAATCCATTCAGAGAGAAACAAAGCATAATTTTGTATCTAAAGCAATCAATAGTCACGAATACCACATTTTCTTCTCTATCTCTTACACACACATAGTTAGAGAGAGCAAGTGTAAAACAGAAAGAAACAGAAAGAGAGGAATAATGAAAGCGTCAATTCTTAAATAGAATCATGCCACGAAAAAAATGTCAAACATAAAAATGTTCATAATCATATATGATATGTATATATAATGTTCATATGTACGACTCATCCATGATGTGATAAAATTAAGAATTGAGATATGCGATGGGAAAATCGCTCTTAGAGTCACTTGCCTACTTACGCAGTGATGCCATCCACTGTATAAGGAACCCTATCACTGTCTGCTATTTTGTTGTACAATATTATACAAAAACACATCACATTTAAGAAGTTAAAGATGGCGCACTTGTTAAACTTTATCCTTTAAAGACAACAATATTAAAAATGTCAATTTGTAGCAATTCTCTATTTGTTTTGGGGAATCCCTTGCACTCTAATTTCACAATTTTTATATATCCATTTTTGGATAGATCTTTGAGGGTATCCTGCAGCCTCAGTTCTTCTGTTAATGCTATTGGTAATATAAAGGACATTTTCCCACGCTTTCGGTAACCTATAGCGCTGAAACAAAGCTCTCTCGCACATATGCAAACATATGCACCCTCGATGGTCTTTTCTTATTTTCATATCAGGAATTTTGTGAGGTGGTTTTGTCGGTATTACAAAATAGCATACTGAGCCAATATAGTGAGTTGTAAACAATAATCTCCCAATTAAATAGTGAAAGTAAATTAGTGTTCGTATATTCTGTAAGTTGGTAATGACAATAACATATCTGATCACAAAAATGAATTTCGCATTATATTTTTAAAGCAAAAGAAGTTACACATTCATTCAAATTCTTCACTCAAACAAAATGTTACGTACCGTACGAAATTTTATATCTTACACTTTACAAAGAAATATGGTTTGTGTTGAAGTTACAACAAATTCATGTAAATCAACAAGACAAATTATGCTGAAACTGTTTGGATACGGCGTTGTTTAAGAAGTGCCCATCTCTGCACAATCTGACTTATATAGGACTATCTACAAAATCCTCCTCGGTGCACAGTATCATAAGGGAACCTAGTCTATTGTCTTACGTATGTAAGTTGTAACTTGCTTTAATTTGCTAAACGCTGTCTTATTTGATGCAACTGACACAAGGACTGTAAGAGCAAGGCGACCAATGCTGTTTGCCAATGATAGTACATTTTTCATAGTGTGAGCCTTATTCATTACACTTGATAATGACACATCACTCACGCATTGATCACTGAGAGTTTCCAACTTCGATATCACAGCAAAAGTATCAAACTTTAAAGCTATTGGATATAAAGAAACTGCTCCTTCAACACAGCTAATACTAATATTTTCTCTCTTCGTGGGTGTATTGAAAATTGAGAAAGGAGGTTTCACTATATCTATGCACTTCTTAAGATTTTCCTTGGATAAAGTAAGTAGCGTATCTAACACTGCTACAAACTTGAAGTCAATTTCACCATCAACACCCAAAGAGTCTTCATACGAAATTGTACTCAAAATCAGATTCTTAATTCCTTCACTATCATTCCTGATATCTTCCAATGATTTTAGGCACTCTCAATGAGAACGAATGCCTCAAGGATATTTTGTACATTCTCTTCAAGTTTCTGTTTTAAAATCTTAACCTTATACTTAATATTCTTCATAAATGTTATTGAAACAATTAAATCTTGACAATAATTTCTTGCTCAGACCAAGCACTGCGATTTTTGTGTTACTATCAAGATGTAGACATTTTATTTAGAACCTTAACGGATTCATTAAGTAATGCTCAGAGAGCTTTGATTGATTCGGCTCCCCCTGTCCAGCGGGTCTTTGAAAGGTTACGGAATGAAGTGCTGCTTCAGACTTAAATAGTTCGCCATTTAAGAAATTAAAACGTTTTGTACTTTATGTAAATTCTTTTGCATTTCCATTTACCGTTTTGAATTTAAATTTCTTAAGTGAATGAAAGGCAAGTAAATAACATTGTCCAATGCTTCAGAAGAAATAACTACGTTGGATTTACATGGAAAATTAAAAATAATTAAATAACATATTTGGCTGTTGGAATATAACAACGTTTAACCCTCTAATACTAAGTAACATACAAATACAAACCGTTCGTCTGACACACGGTGCCAAAGCGAATTAATAAATGTTTAGTATTTCCGTCTCTGGTGCAACAAAACGGCTTGTTTATTTCAGTACCTTTATATTACGATAAACATATTCTAGGCCACAAAATAGTCAGCGTTTATTTATCTTGTAGAAAGAAACTTTTAATAGTGGAGATTTGCTAGAGTCACATACCGTCGTGACTTCAATGTAGGCATGCCCACTAGGAAAGCAGACCGAAGGCTTTGTAGGCAGAGCTCTAGGAAAGCAAAATACATTGCAAAACTGTTCCAATACATCTATCATAATTCTGTTATTAATCAAAGCTAAAGTTCCAGTGGTTTCATAGGTTGTTGTGATGTGACACCCATTTAACAGCATACGTGTCTTCTTAGTAAATGCTTATATTTTCAGTGAAATTTATAAGATAGTAATATGCAACATAAGGAAATGGTCCAATGTGGTACTCGTCGTTTCCAACAATCTAATTCCAACTACTTTTCTTTATTTCTACATTTTAAAAGAATAAAGTAGGTTTGGAAAATCACGAAATTGGATCTTGTTTAACTAAAGGAGGGAGATATACGATTTTTATTTTTCCATTCCTTAAAATAATAAAGAGAGTCTAACCTAACCATTAAACTGCTTTCGCTTGCTCGGCATTACATGTCTTCTCTGCATGTATAATTCCGAAGCGCAATAAAATGTTAGATATGCTTATAAAAGTACAATGGGGAATTTATTTATAATTAGTATCAGTGTTGAGGGTTTCCATAAGAAGAAAAGTAAGAACGTTGCCCTTCAATGCGATAGAACCTAGGTGAAGTGCGTTAAAATGCTTAAAGTGCCCGTAAAATATTAGAGATTTTTTATTAATTAGTAAAATTTAGTCTCTTGAAGAAAAAATAAAATAAAATATAACGTAGATGGATACAACAAAAGCCTCCAACGCAATAAGCCTACGTTCACCTGTGTAGACTACTGAATCCGCTGACTGCAACAGATTTTGATAGGGTATTGACAGCACGCTACGGTGACTTGACCCTTAAGGCCGGAACTGAATTTTCGAAAGTATTTGGAAAAGTGAACTAACAGTATGTGAATTAATTCCTGGGGTCCAGCCAGAGCTCACGTTACTGCAATATTACAGGGCAATGTACATGCCTATAATGGAGTCACAACTTGACTTGCCTGTAGTCACTACCTTTAATTTATTGTTGGAATTGATTTGTGTAGAGTACTACAAATAGGCTCGTCAGTTTTGTAGCATAGGTCTTTTCTTTCAGCAATTAGAGATAGTGTATCTAATTGGACCATGACTGATAATATAAGGCATTCTTAAACGTTAATAATGTAATATTGTATTTGAAAGACATTCTGTTCCAAATTATTGTTGTATTTTGAGCAGTGGTACAATTTTGTTCCTCTTCAGATCTACAGTTGTCAAAGCCAACAAAGAAATAAACTTTCAAACTGCACCATTCAATATCACTTCATAACATAACTCGATGCTAGTGGCTATATCTGATTATAAAACTAGATTCAATTGATCATATCTGTCTACATGACATATAGATAGGAACCCCTTGATATTGTTGTCTTGAAACGCTATCTAATATCAAGATGAATATGAAAAACATACGCCACTCTAAAATTTGTACGATGGGAATATAATAAACTCCCAATTCAGAGGTACAGTTTTTACACTGTATACTGTACAAATGGAAGTGCACCTACAATGTAAAAAAAGGAGTTACATCTACACCGTAAAAAGAGCTACACTTCTTTTACAGCTCTTGCAAAGATAAATGAGTCGACCTTTGATTGCTTCCGTGCAAAGATTTCAAGAAGCGCGTAAAAGACTTGTCGATACGAGGATAGAGGAGCCAGGATCGAGTCGGTGATAACCTCTTTATTTTCTTGCTCTGAAGAAGTAAGCCATGAAACCACAGTAGAGTCATTAAGGTTTCCCAAAATACGAGTACAAAATATACTCTAGGTTTTCCATACAACGCACATTTTTATTGTAACCTTCTCGTGTACAAATTTAGACAAATTTAGCGAAGTTATGTACGAAAAGCCCACAAGAAGTACATTTTAAAATTGTCTAGTACAAACATTTACCTTAGTGAACTTAGCATTTTGTTTACCGTGTATAATTTACCGAGAAATTTCATTACAGGATATAGATTTCTTTGCTGAAATTTCATTTTTCTCTTTCATTATTGAACATGTAAAGTATGTTCCTTGAAGAACTTAATTTCGACACGAAGACAGTTAATAACTGATTAGAACTGTGCAACGTGTACGTGCTTCTCAACAAATTAATGATACATTGTTTCTGGCTTCTTGCAATTTGTTATGTAGCGATTGCGTCGTTGATTGAGCGCAAGAAAGAATATTTATTATGTAGATTTCAAGACTAGTTGAAAGAAAAATAGAAATAGAACACCCATTACTTAAATTTTCTGCACGTGTCTGTCAATTGGTTTGTTGTGGGTGAAAGAAATGGAATAGTCACGATTACATCTTATGATTACATAATCGAAGATGAGTTTGGAAACATTGAAAGTGAATTATTAATCAGAACTTTCTAATAATGTTCTCAGTGGCATTAATTATCTCATTGTAAATGTATCAGAACGAACCATTTCAAACTTTCATAAGTATTGAACATTGAGGTAATTGTTCTTTTCAGAGAACTATTAAGTCAAACACTGATGTCATTAGAGAATGCCAAGTGTGTTTGTTCTGATCGTAGTTTGAAGACAATAATTGAACCTACTATTAAAAGTTACATTAAAGTTTTCTGCCAACTTCCAAAGACAATGTCATTATAGATGCTTTTCCAATTTAAAATTGCAAATTGAATTCTTTGTTCTGAAAGTATATTTACAATTATTGGACAAGAATCTGCAGATGAACAGAGAATGCCAAAGTAATCTTATTTTCAAAAGGGCAATAGTACCGCCAAATCATATTCCTACTCTCAATTATAAGTACAGTACCAGTACCTATTTTGAATTACAAAATTACATCTAATAGCATCTTGTTCAAGAAAAAAACAACGTATTGTTCACCCATAACTGATTTCGATATTTTTAACAACGTTACTGGTATCACGGGTCCAAATTGATCCCAGGAAGATAGTTCCCACTTTTCGCAAGAATTTGTTTCCTTAACAAAACCTGAATCACTAACATAATGATATAACCATCTAGATGAGATGAATCAACTGTTGTTAATAAACTTCAGTAATTTATTAACATTTATAACAGTTTAACACAAGCGTATAATTTATGGTAAGTAGTTCTATGTTGAGAAAATAGCAATTACACCTTCAAAAATTTAAAGAAACTGAAATAAAATTGGTTAAGTTTTAGTGTGCTTTTTATGACAGCAGATTTTCGTTGGGAGAAAACTATTCTTTAACTCTAAAGGTCCTTTTAAGTCGCTTAGCTTTCTCTGTCTCCCTAGATCTCAGGAACTACAAGTTAGACAGAGATTAGCGCTATACATCGTTGGATTCTTAGTAGTCTGAAAAAAGTGGGGGAAACTATGACTTTCACACTATTTTTTTAGTTAGTTCTTAAAGGAACATTTTTCTATTATACGGGGGCGTTTTGTTTTGTCTATATAACCATTACGTAACTTGTTTTATTAAATATTTTGACCTATTAATGGTTATGTAGTTTAAATATTTGCTTCTATTAGCTACTACTATTTACTGTTTTCTCAGCTATTTTAAACCGAGCGATTCTAGCTCAGCTGGTATAATTTAGATTAAGTTGTTATTATTGATGTAATTCTGTTGGCATGAATATTATACTTACTTTAAAATGAAGTTGGTAAAGTGTTGGCTTCAGATTCAGAAGGTTCTTGGTTCGAATGGACGCCGATTATACTGTTTTCTTTTTTCTTGAGATTTCCCCAGTCATAGTAGGTATGTCTCGGGCTTGTACCTTCAAACTCGACTCTGTTTGGACTTGCTTTCCACATCCCCTTTCCTTCTGGATCCCAGTCGGAGTCACATACTATATATAAAGGTCATAAATACAGTACAATTCAATATAATATTTGTCATTTGTTAATGTATCTTTATTAATTTCTTTTTTACTTTTATACCATTAAGTTAGTTTTAAATTTTGAATTAAAATTTATTTTGTAACCTTAAAGTATCTACGGCTCAGGTTGGAATAGGGTAGGGAAAATTATGCTGGAAGGAGTCGACCAGGCTTAATTTGAAGGTACCATTCTGGGATTTGCCTGGCATCACGGAGGAAATACCTGGAAAACTCAGCCAGCATGGTTGACAACTAGGATTGAACCCAGGACCCCTCGAATGGGAAGCCAACGGACTACGGCTGCTCAATATCATTAAGTTAGTACACGATATAGAATTTGAATTTTATTTATGACCTTTAGGCATCTAAGGTTCAGACTGCGACAGAGGAGGGGAAAGGATTCGGGAAGGTGTCGGCGAGGGCCTATGTTGAAGGTGCCATCCTGGCATTTGCCTGGTGTGACTGAGGAAAACCATGGAGAAACCTCAGTCAGGATGGTCAGCCCTTCGGATCGAACTCACGGCCTCCAGAATGGAACGCCAGCGCTCACACAGTTACGGTAACTGATCTACGGCGGTTCGGTTACATGGTCTAGAAGAGTTAGCTGTAAAAGATATCAGTAAGGTTTATAGACATAGAGTTGAATAGGCGTCCTTAATAGACATGACGAAAAGTAATCTCACCTTACAAAAATATTATAAATTCATTCATTCGATTTAGAATAGTGTAGTTATAACGCTATAGAAAGAAATATGTGAATTTAATCGTTGTATAAAAATTCTATACATAAATTAGTATTATCTTAAACAAATGCTTCTGAAATTATAAAAACTACGAACGGAAGAAGTACTTTAAAGAACTGTAAATCTAGTAAACATAACCTATTTTCAAAATAAAACCTTGTTTATATCTGAATACAAAATAATCCTTACTTTTAGAGCAAGCATTGTAGTTTAGACCTAATTTAAGGAAAAGCAGCTTCCAGAAGATTCCAGTGGGTTCATTTCTAAATATTTATTAAAACTGAAATATTTAGTTTCGTTTTGAATATTACGTAAAGTTCCTTTCTTATTTCTCGTTTCATGCATCCACGAGTAGATGTAGTTGAAAGAAACTGGTTCCGTGAGAAAAAGTAATTAAATTGTTAAGACTGTGCATTATGTTACCACCGACTGTGTGCATTCCCAAACTAAGAGTTGTATAACACAGAGCAAATATTAGTATGGATCCAAGTTTTCCTATTATTTTTTTATGAAAGGAAAAGAGTGGATACTAAGACCGTTAAGAAGGCATCGAGGAGAAGGAATTTTTATCCGCGTCCATCGACCGACTTCATTACGTAACCACTGAGCTTGTGGGTCACGCAAATGAAACATTTATCTTGCTAGCTCGGTAGGTGGTCCTATGTTGCAGAATGGGGCTCACATCCGTTGATTTCCGCCTTTCAAAGTGGCTCCCTAAACCAAGTTTTCATAGCGTCAGACTGTTATTGTTCGATGGGACAATGAAGTGTGTGTGTGTGTGGCGGCGCGTACAAAGTCATTTAGTGTGTGTTAATGCGTGTGTATGTGAGTTATTACGTGAATGTGTTAAAAAGACATGAATAAGAACCTATCAACAAATGCTTGAATAAAACTGTTGTTAATAAAGTCTCAAAATGTTCTAATAAATCAGAAGGAAAATTGAATTTATAATGTATCATTGTTACAATAATTTGATTTTCTAGCAAACCTTGCTCTAAAATTAGACCATGTTCTAATTTCATTTCGTCCGTCTGCTGAATCGCCCAAAGCAGGTAGAAAGAAATAAACTCATTTAATTGAGTTAAGCGACCTTGATTTAGCCTAACTAGCAGTTTTCATTCTGAAACAAGATTTAATTATTCGATTTCTGTCTTGTCGGTGAATCTATAGTATTTTATATTTTAGAAAAGTGCAGTCTATGAAGTGAAGCGAGGTCTGTTTGGTGAGCCTAGAAATCGTTGCCTAAAAGTATGTTCGGAAATATATATTACAATTACAAAAGTGTTCTTTATTCTATAACTACTAGACAATTGAAATCCGTGTTAGCTGTGTGTATTATTTTAACATTTACACGAGTGCAGGAACTGCATTATGACAGATTTTCATGCCTTCATTTATTTGATTACATGTACAAAGTTAATACCGTGAAATTATTTAATTTTATGTTCCTGTATATTATAGAATGCCGTACATTTCATATATCATTAATTAAATTATAGGCTATACGACAGTAAAATTGGCTACACTTTCGAAACTTCTCCAGTTTTTCAAAATATTAAGGGTTAATTTTTGTTTCGTTTACTTAATTAAATAGTTGCTTTACGTTGCCTTTAATTTAATTAAATAATTATTGTCTTTCGATATTACTTCCGAATTAATTGTTCCAAGAAGACCGATTTCTCATGTGGTGGATTATCTAAATTCCAACTGTAAACGAAATAAGTGCCACAGAATGTAACTCATTAAGTTACGTCAGATTGCTTTTATTTTGTGTTTCTTCACTATGCGGACACATAGGTTACATCAATACCTTCAAGTTGTCTATTGCAACTTTCAATTGAAGAGCTTATTTCTAAAGCGTAATAATATCTAGAACTTTTGGTTTCTAATATTGTCATATGACAAGATAGTTGATACATGCCCTCTTTCATGTTACACGTTTGGATGGCCCTGAGCGTCGTGTATCCCCGGTTTAAGCAGTTATGAAAATCGCGTTTGTTTCAGAAGTGTCTTATATCCCTTTTATTTTCAGTACGTCTTATATCCATTTGGTCAATCTCCTGACTCGTTCAAATCACGTGACTCATCATCGCTGGCTGCTTCATGTTACATGATGGATAGCAACAGTTGAATGTAAGATATTACTGTGTTGGCTTCGCAAAAAGAAACAAATAACTCATGTAGAAGAAGTAATGCCGCACTCCGGACGAACAGCGAAAAATAGATCAGTAACATCATCAGAGTGGCCTGAAAAAGAAACATATTAAAAATGTACTAGTTATGTTACCGTGCTGAACGTGGCATTTCAGTACAGTGATGGACATTGGGAGGCTTTTTTACTTCATTTCACGGACTGTTTACATTTCCACACACTATTTTAAAACAGACAAGTAAAGTGGAACAAGATTCATTTATAACAAATGCTTTATAAGTGTCGAAAATACAACGCGTTAGGGGGGAAAACAAAAACGGACGGGAACGAGCAGTTTGCTGTGCACTATTGTATTGAAACAAAAGACGGTATAGTCAGCAAGTGCAACCAATGTTCGAGTAGGTGCCTCTTCTAATGATGAAGAGTAACTGCATTAATCACTAAATTAAATATACTAAATTGTATTCTCTATTAAGTATGAGACTTCACTTTCTCTTACTAAAACTCGAGTAGAAATATTATATCATCGATGTAGATAAAAACAGATGGAGCTCCAATGCTTTGAGGAATACCATTAAAATCTGATGTTCAGAAAACAATGCATTTGAATATTAAAAGAATTGTAGACAGTAAAAGTAGTTCGAGGGAATCGAATGTGAAGAATGGAACATTGTGTGAAGCGAGGAGACAAGGGCGATAGTATCAAAGAAAATCGTTTAGTTTAAAGAGAATATACCAAATCTATTGTTGTTATTTTTACAAAGCATCAATAAAGTCAGCGTTATGTTATTTTCATATTTGGCTTACATATTATTATTCTTTAAGTGAATTACTAACAAAAGTCATACATGCTCTTCTAAAAGTGCAGTATGAGATAATTTGTAAAAAAACATACAGTAATATATTTGAGCAAGTGCACTTTCAGTTACTTGTTGTAATGTTGCCGTTAGATCCACATATAATTTAGTGGTTAACTGCGATGTATATAAGTCGGTACTGCTGCTGCAACCAGGGTTCATTCCCGCGTCAGCTCAACTCGCGTCAGCTATACTAGAGCTTTCGTGAATGGCCAGATGGTACCTTGAATAAAGACCTAGTATCTTCCTTCCTACATCCCGAAGCTCCTTACATAGTATGACACTTAAAAAAAAAGCTGGTTTCTTAGATATTTTGCCAAGTCCATAGATAGAAACTTTCAATGTTATGTTTGAACGTTCTATTATCTAAAGACTGTTGTATCTTTCTCTGAAGTGCAATTCAATAATTGTTATAGGATGTGGGTCATGCTGTAAGCTCTCCAATGATTCACAGATTTTGTATCACTCCTTATTATTATTATTGAATATAAAATCTAATTTTTGTTGTAATATCGAAATGTTTCCTACATTAATTAAAATGCGGTACGAGTTGCTTGTGGGCCCTCATGCACAGCTCACAATATTGCGCCTCCAGCTTTCGGTCTCCCCAATCCATTAGTTCCTTCAAACCCTGGCGCTCCACAATTGCCAGGTCTCTTTATTTCTGTCTAGACTATTCGATTTACGTGCACGAGTAGACCTTGTATTTGTTATGAATTTCCTATGAGAAAATAATTAAAAAAGATAGGATAGAGAGCCTGCATTGCAATTAATTATTGATCTTCTTGAAAGACAGTATGATTAATTTTTATTGATTGTATATTTGCTTTTAAGAAAGATTAATTGATTTAAATAAAAGTGATTTAAATCATCGGGATTGAAATCAATCAGATGATGTTTTTTAAATCAATGACTTAAATCATTTTTTTAAAATAGAAATAAAGTGCAGTATTTTTAATTATTCTGTGATTTGAATCATATGTAAGCTTGAAGTTAACCTTTCAGTTCTTATGTGATGATAAACTCTTTTTCTTTTAGTGATGTAAACGCAAACTAAAGTGATAGACCTAGAATTTTAACAAACTATTTGATTGGTTCATTTCATATTACACGCAAAATTTTAGAATAAATCGCAGGAACCCTATTTACATTATAAGTTTACAATTTGTATTTCAGATAGGTCTATTTTGGTAATACACATGAAAACAAACACACAGAAAATCCAGTTTTTGTTTACAAAACAAAAATGGTTGTTTCGTATTATTAACTACTTTTTATTGCGGAAAGCGGTTTTTTTTTTGTTTTTTTTTACAAACTGCTCAAAAAACAATTTATGCTTTATGGAAGTATAAAGTTTACCTATGTATATACTGAATGATTAAACTGTAAAGCGGCGTATTAATTTGACTATAATAAATAGCTCTTATTGAATTCAATTTTATCTAAAGCCTTTAGGCACGTTTGGATCAGACCGAATGGATGATGATGGGATGAATTGGTGTAATGAAGAAAGTAGGAGGAAAAGAGAGAGAGAAAACCCACACACAATATTTTTGTTCACCTCAAAGCCCACATGGCATGAACCAGGGATTCTACGGCGCAGAGACTCCAAAACAGCTCTCATACTTCATGGATGATTATCATAGGGTGTTCCCAACTTGACAGTACAATTTTCAGGGCTGAAAACTGTTGAACTAAAATTTATCTTAGGAAACTTAAATATTACGTTAGGAAGATGTTACCTGGAGAAAAAAGGCAGTTCCAATTATAAAAGTTGCAATTGCTTATTAAGAAAGACACAGAAGGAAAGCTGACAGGTAGAAATATTGAAAATTGCTTCTTTTTTAATTTAATTACAGTGTATACCCCTCTGAAACCACTTCACGTGTATCGACGTAAGTAACGTAGAAACTTCCTTCAAGTTTACTTTCCGTTGTTAAATATACCATAAGTAACGCTATATCTTCCTTTCTTTTCTAAACTATTACAAATCGTTGTAATTGCCTATTTTCCATGGCTATCTTCCGTAGCGTACTGCACATAATATTTGTGCATTTTATTTCAGTTTTAACTGGTTAAGGTTTGAAAAGGAAAAACTAATTTGGGAGCGTGTTCAGTGTATCAAGTTATTTAAATCAACAATTTGTATTTAGATCAAAAATCAATTTAGTAATTTTTTCAACCCTACTTTTAAGCCAATTCAGCACGCGTACATAAGCTCGTATCATATTAAAAAAAAAAACAAAACAACGAGATTGCACTCTTAACAAGTACTACACGACGATAGCTAACCGATAACAAAGTTACAATCTTAAAGCGTAAGTAATCCACAAATTAAAACGCTTTTTAGAATATTAAATATATAGGAGTAAATGGAACAGTTATATTTTAAAGTGCACATTTCTTTTATATCTAATCCCTTCTTTCCCTGTATTTTCAATTACGTTTAGTCATACTTTCAGTATAAATGTTTTAACTCAGGTCGACAATGCACGTTTCTCTTTATCCACTGAGTCACCATAAAAAACACTGCTGTGTTGATTTAACACAGAAAAGTAATGGTCACCCTGAGAAACTGGAAAGTTTTGAATCAACACTGCAATTGTTTGCTGTATAATAATAGTTTTTCAAATTAAAACAATCCGTTTACAAGTATATTTGTAATGGAGTTCAAAGTGAAGCAATTACCGTTTGATTTCGAGCTTGAGTGAGCAATTTATATGAAATTCAATTTCAAGGTCATGTTGACGTCTTTCGCAAACTTTTACACTTTTGGTATTACTCATGGCAGGCTCATTTCATGTTAGAATTGATTTTCTGGCTATTCTTCTGTAACTATGTGTTTAAGTTTATTTCTTCTATTAAAACTCTTCAATCATGTTTCTCGAAACTACCTCTTTAAAATCTATTTCTTCTTCCTTCACTTTCAACTTCTTTTATGCTTCTAATGAGGTGCTTAAAAATGTCCGTCCAGTTTAGTGACATTTACTCATTCTGTCCTTTCTATATAGCTACTTATAACCACAGTTGTTTCGGAGATAATTTTCCTTGGTTTCGTCCCTCTTGTACTTTATTCTTCCCTCTCTTCAGTCTTCATATAGTGGAAATCCAAGAATTTTATCCAACCAGAAGAAATCTTGCCTTCGCTTTCAACAACACATTCTTTTCTCTGGCACACAATACCATGGAAATGTGAAGTTTTCCATGAATAATGCATCGTCTTCTTTCTTTCAGTTTTTTTTCCTCTTCTTGGTTTCTTTCCATCTTTTCGTTCGTCTAGTGGGCAGGAGCCAAAGTGAGGAAAAACGAGTGAAGTGGATGATCGTTCCCAATGCTTACTTCCGTAGACCAAGGGGTAGAAGAAGACGAAGAAGAATTCTTTTGATCACAATGTTGCCAACTCAAAACCACAAAAGACGAAACAAGTATTCCACACGGAAATCGAGTGTGACTTCGCTGAACTTGTGTGTATGTTATCTGCAGAGAGAGAGAAAGTGTATGTGTTTATGTGTGTGTGTATGTAAGAGAGGGAAGGAGAGAGAGAGAGAAAGAGAGAGAGGGAGAGAGAAAGAGAGAGAGAGAGAGAGAAGCTTTTGTTTTTGATGTTACAGAAAATATCTAAAGCAGAAAAGAACATTTCACGGTTTGACAATGAACAACTCTGTATGAAACTTGATATGTTCTTTTTTGTCCATAGTAAAATGCTGTATAATGTGATTTGATGGTGTATTCTATGAAACAATATATTACTAAAATTAAATTAGTAGCAATTAATTAATTAATTTAAACAGTGTAACATCAAAACATTTGGTTTCTTTCCAGTTCTTTACATAAAATGAGCCTGATTGGGTACATGGATGACCAAAATATTGTAATTAGTTACCTGGAATCTTATTACTATTTCAAATCCCAACTAAATTAGAAAATACAAAAGTCGTCTTTATAAAATTCCGTGCACTTCACGTACACTTCAAATGACTTGATCTTTGATCACATCTCAAAGTTTTCCCTTCCGATTACTATTTGGAAATATTTTGTACACATTTTCAGAGAAGTCCGAGTGTTTGAAAAAAAAAAGCAGTTGTTGTATCCTAGGAAACAAGAAAGGATTGGCGGTAACGGGGATAAGACAGATGAGTACCGTTATTTCCTTTTTATTTATTAGCTAAACTGGAATAAACTATAACGAGAACACACTAACCTTGTCACCATTCTTGTTATATACTGGAAAGGCTTAATTCAAAATTGAGTTGGTCTAAACTTATCAGAAGGTATTGAGCAATAAATATGAAAATATACAAAGGGGACTAAAAGTTGGATCATTTACAGCGCACAAACAGTGCGTTTTTTTTACGGATATAATCTTACTCGGTAAAACAGTAACTTAAATAACGGCAAGTGTTGAATATATTGAAAACTTAAAGAGCCAGAAGTTGAACTGATTTTAAACTTTAACTATATATTTGATGGTGTTTTTTGGTGCAATATGCGATATTTACCAATCGGGGAAGAATAGTATGCTATTTGAAATTATCAATAAAATAAACTAATGGTAGAACTTCATAATCAACAGTTGTAATTTGGGGAGACTTGAGAAATAAATCATCTTATTAATAAACAACTAATTAAAACACATATCCATCGTTTTAAAAATGTTCTTTCCTTTCAGTCCTGATATATAATGTGATTCTAAGATAAAGGTGATGTACTTAAGGCACATGATGAAACTTAGACGAATGATTCTTATACTCATTGTAATAAGTTGTCTTCATGAATAAGTTTGCAACTGATATTTATGAGAAAGAAACAATTTTTATTTATTCAAGTAACATAAAGTTTTTTTTAGTATTTAGCTTATAGTTTCTTCTCCATAATTATCTATAACTCTATACTAGGCAAGAAGCTTGACTGACCTTAGTTCAATGTACTTTCCAGATATTTGTGATTTTGTTTCTACGAGTTTGAAAACCATCAACCAAGCGAAGTTTGATAAATGCTTATAAATTTATTTAAGTGTAGTATTATATTACATACGATAATAATAGCAGGTAAAATCTTCTCAATGTGATAAACATTGATAAACACATGATACAAATATAAACATTAAGCAGTATTACATACTATTCTTCTATAAAGTATGTTAAATACTTTTTTTTTAATTTTAAACATATTTTAAAGTACTTTTTATAACGTGAAAAGTTTCCTATTTCCCCTAAGGCCGATAACATTCATGTTTCTTTGGAAACTCTACTTTCCTCTTATTTAGGAAATAGAGAACAGAGAGTTATTATATCTGAGTCCAACTCAAGCTGGCTACCGGTTCTTTCTGGTGCTCCTCAGGGCAACTCCTTAGGACCTCTATGGCTTACTTTCTATATGGATGATATTTGTGACTGCCTCATCGATAACTGCAACATCCCTCTATATGTCGATGACTGCAAAGTTTTTCATACCATATCATCTTCCACAGACGTAATTACTCTGCAAAATAACTTAGCACGCCTTGAAAACTGATGTACTGATTGGCAACTTAATCCCAACCCGTCAAAATCTGCAGCTATTAGGTTTACTTTGAAAACAAATACCATCATATCATCATGTCAAGTATGCAACCGGGTTATATTCTGAGTTCAATAGTACCAAGATCTTGGTGTTATGTTTGACAGAAAATTAAACTTTCTTAATCACATTGACTACATCCTTTCCAAAGCTATGAAAACTCTAGGTCTGATACATAGGTTCACATATATCACTTAGAACGTATTTTATAAGCTATGTTTTGCCGATTATTGATTATGTCTCCCCTACCTGATCCATGGCAGGTGACAGTAATCTCTCCAGGTTGGAAAGATTCAGAAATTTCTTCATACGTATATCAATAATAAATGCCTTTCCTTATCTCACCTATCCAAAACTGATATTCTTTCTAATCTTAAACTTAATCATCTTCCTACTCACCGTAAACTTTCCGATCTAAAATTTCTTTCTAACATAATGAAAGGTAATGTCCGCACAAATGATCTTCTCTTCTTGTTTCAATTACGTGTTCCGAGAGCTAATAGCAAGTGCAATGACGACTTTTACATCAGAAATGCAAAGTTAATCATTTCTAATCAAACTTCCCGCACTTTATTGCACATTGACCAGCTCTCTTGACTTTTACCTTCCCAAAACTAGCTTTATGAAACGGAGTTATCTTAATATCACGTATATTGTATTTTCTTGTATCTATTGTATTTGTCTCTGTTCTGTTATAGTTTTCCTATTTTTGTTACTTGCTATTTTTCTATGTGACTTCCTAGTGAAAAATTACTTACTTGACCTGCTGTATCTAGGATACGTACTTTAAATAAATACAAAATCGTTTATTTGAAAAATAAATATAGCTTAACCTATTAAAAGATATTTGGGGTATCTTGCACATAACTCTCATCGTAATACCGTAACCGCTCCTGGGCAACTTTACAGATCGGCAAAACTATTTCACTTTGCAGTAAAAAGATAGTAATTGAATGTCTGTTAAAAAGTGCTTTTGGCCACAGTTTTTAGTCGATGACAAGTCAAAGGAAACTTGCATAAATTTCTATGTAGTCAATGAACCATATGTCGTTGTTGCTTGCCCATTATGAGCTTTGATAATTTTGCATGCTATTAATTTACATTTTCCATTGCCATGTTTTTAAATGTGGAACTACAATCCAACACTCAAGAAATATAAATATCCAGAAAAATACTCTGAATGAGTCGTTGGATGGTTTGCTTAGCAGTAAAGAAATCACACCATCTTGGAAAGAAAGAGGTCAACTCCACCATTTCCTGTTAGGGTGAATAATTTATTGTCCAGTGCCTGTACTCTATAAAGAAATACGAAGACAAGAACGAAAATAGCTCAAGAATATATTCTTTTTCTTTCTTTCAGGTTAGTGCAAATTCAGATAATCATAATCTTTGGGACAAGAAAAGCGTAAGTACACTACAGAAAAAAAAAACTGTTATAGTTGAGAAGTTAGCATACTCTTGAAATTCTTTTAATTCTCGATCTCTATCTATCTTCCTAGTACACCAAATCATGTTTCGAATTAAATTTGGCAGTCGAATGAAAATTAATATTTTCTGATAAGTCTAGATACAAAAAGGGAATAACGGACATATTCTTTTTAAAAAGTTCAATTTAGTTTTTATATATGACACGAAAATGCATGATTATTTTATTTGAATTTTATTTATGGCATTCAGATGAATATTTTCTGTTGCATATATTTCGTGTCATATATGAAATAAGAACTAGAAAGATTTTTTTTATCGCAATACGCCCCTGTAATTATAGTTTCCTGAAAAGTCAATGTAAAAAGCAGAATTATAAGAAATTATTATAATTGGTCTTCATGTTAGTGAATTGCTCTTTCCAAACATTATCTACGGAATTTCAAATTATGTTTACATGATAACGTGTATTTGATTTTATATGTACGTACAAGTTCGTATACTTTCCTTCCTGTTTATCTGTTCATTTTATGTTGGCCAACTCTTAGAGCATAAAAACAGAATATATGTTAGAAGGTTATAAGTAGTAATTAAAAACGTATATGTACAGCAATATTACAAAATTCATTTTCAAAGAAATCTTCATCTTGTACACATTTTGTTCACAAATAAAACAGAATTTCATAGAAAATATTTACAAGAAGTGACTTTTTTACAGTGTACCGTTGATAACTTGAAGTTACTGGTAGCTAAGCGAGTTACCTAAAGCGACATTCTGTCAAGGGTGAGTTAAATTAGTAGTCTCAGTGTGCTAGCTGCGAATTTGAATTTAAATTTTATTTATGCCTTTTACATACAGATGCTTATCAGAATAATGGAAACACCTGAACGAAAGTGCAACTTACCAGATTAATATGGTGTCGGGCCACCTTTCGCCTTCAGAACAGCCTTGATGCGACGTGGGATGGAGGCATAGAGGTCGTGAATGGTAGCAAGTGGAATATTACACCATTCCTCGTGCAGGGCATCGGCCAGTTCTGTGAGAGAGGATGGAGGTGGTAATCGTCGCCGGAGTCGTGTTTCCAAGATGGACCACAGATGTTCAATTATGTTGAGATCTGGGGATTGGGCGGGCCAGGGGAGGTGTTGAACTTCATCCCGATGTTCCTCAAACCACGCTGCAACAACTCCAGCTGTGTGAATGGGTGCATTATCATCCTGGAATATGGCGTCATTGTCCGGGAACAACATCCGGACCATAGGATGCAAGTGGTCTCCTAAAATTGCGACATAATCGTTAGCAGTGATGCGTCCGCGAAGTGTGACCACAGGACCCAATGAAAACCATGATATTGCGGCCCACAGCATCACCGTGCCGCCGCCATGTTTCACAGTTGGGCGGAGACACTGCAGATCATACGCTTCTTTGGGCGTTCTCCACACATAAACACGGCCCGTGGTTTGGAATAGGGTGAATGGTGACTCATCCGACCATACCACACGTTTTCAGTCGTCAACGGTCCAAGTTGCATGGTCGCGGGACCATTTGCGGCGTGCTAAAGCGTTCTGGTCCCTGATGAGAGGTTTGGCCCGTGCAACACGACCCCGTAAGTTCATGTCATGTAATTCGCGGCGGACTGTGATTGTCGAAACAGGTTGGGGGAGGTGCTGTTTGAGTTCCTCCGTCACTTGCGCCGCAGTGGCACGACGGTTCCGCGTGACAATGCGCTTTAATACCCGGCGTGCCCTGTCACTGATACTTTTCTTCCGCCCACTGTTCCGCTTCCCCGATGTGGTTTTCCCGTGTGTTGTGTAGGCCGTCACCACCTTCGACACTGTCCCTGGCGACACACCTAACACACTAGCCACTGACGTCACACTCACTCCACATAACCGCGCACCAACAATTTGCCCTCTTTGAAACTCTGAGAGGTCTCCCATTTTACACTACCTCCGTCTGCTGCAGCCACTGCACACTCCTGTTCCACGACGCCTGACGTAGTATGGAGACCGACCTAACACACCACCACCAGCATTCCGGCGCTGCGGTCGCCACGACACCACTGCCAACCCATACATCTGACGTGTTGCCAACTACAGGTGTTTCCATTATTCTGATAAGCATCTGTATCTCAGAGTCAGATCGAGTCAGGTGGGGAGAAGGGGTTTGGAATGTAGTTGATTAGAGACTAGTTTTGTGAGTACCATTTAGGCATTTTGCCTAGTTTGATTGACGAAAGACACTTTTATAACTCCCATTATTCAAAAATATTATATTCTAACATTGGAAACCATATTTACTCATAAATTCTCGCTTAAACGTTTTTTTTATTTCTTACCGCTATTTTTGTGAAACTATTGACATGCTTTATTTTATAGTTTGTACTGTTTATTTGTATGCTCTTAATAAAAGAATATACAACACAAAAGTGGATTTGAAAATAACATTAATTTATATATTTACCAATTTTTATTAAAGTAGATTTTGTATGTCGGTTTAAGATCAAAGTTTAAAACCTTTAAATTCTGTAGATATTTAGGTAATTATTTTCTCTAGAAGAATCAGTTAAATGTAATGTAAAAATTCAACGTCTCGAAGATATGTCTCATCACAAATTCCGACAGGATTTTCAGTTTGAGGGATATAAAGTCAATATTGAGTGGGGGTCTGACGCAATCACTGTTTCTCCCAAACATATTTGATTTTCAGAAAGTGGAAAGAATTAAATGTAACCAAAACTAAACATCTATCTCTGAAAAGTGGTATTTCGATTTTGCTTTCAAAATTTGAAATTTTATTCATCATATCGTTTTTAAATAACGGTTTTAGAATAACTTAATGTTTAGTAGAAGTTGATATTTTCTTACGAGAAGTTCACGAAAGAAAAATAAATGTTTCTGTCTCATATGAAGAAATCTTTTGGTTACAGAAGCTAACACTAAACAAAACTGAAGTTTAATGTAAGAGCCAAACGCATCAGAGTTCTAGTGCAGTTTGTAGCGCGTTGTGCTACATTCAGTCAGTCCTGGATTCGATACAAACGACTGACCATGCTGACTGTTTTCAGTCACATTAAGCAAATGGTCGTATTGTGCTTTCAAGTTTGACCCTGGTCAACTTCTTTCTGTATCCTTTCCTCTACCCTATCTCAGCCTGAGCCATACTTCAAATTGCAACAAAAGTTTGAGTGGAACCCGAAGTTGTAGGAACGCGAAAACAAACGAGATTTTGAATATACTTAAAACTGTGATAAACAAGTGGAAATAAGTTAATAGTGTAATCTTATGAAACCTCCATATCATGCGGATAAAACAGAATAAAAAGCTTGAATTTAGCTGCGAGAAAGAAAGAAAGAACTGTCCATAGAAAACAAACGCATAGAGTGAAGACAGGCAGAGGAAAGTTTCACATTGTGCAGGACGTTCGTAGAGAAGGTGATGAAAATGGTCAAAATTTGTCTTATGATCAATTGCACTATAGTGTGTTCAGTACATATGTACTATAAGGAAAAGTTGTGACATCAAATCACCTCTTCAAATAAGTCAAGATGGCAGATATCAAATGAGCAGTCAATTCCTCCTTATCTGCTTTGGCTGTCCAATTTTACAGAAAGGCGTACCATATAAAAATATAATGAAGAAGTTTTGTTTATTTAAATTGAATTAGATCAGATTGAAAACGACATTATGAATTGAGATCGCTGATTTTAAATCTAAAGCCAAATTACATTTACCTACTTTTGGTAAAGCGCTAATCTACGTTGCGTATAAAAGAAAATTAAATTGTTCCTTCTCCCCAAACTTCTGGTCCTCTAAGAGGTCAAAACCATGATTTTTAAAAACAAAATCCAAAAGCAGTTTCCAGTCTCTGTTCTTTCCGTAGACAGAAAACATATTAAACTTTTTTCTTCAGTATGAACCTAATTTGTCTCACAGGCATTTTATTGACAAGCTATTTTATTTATCCAATTTCTTGGAAGGCAAAAAATTGAAACTTAGTGAAAATACTCTTAAGTTTGCTACCCTTCGTTTCTTCATTGTTCAACCCGAAATGATCTTCTTTAAGTAGTGAGAGCCATTGCCGTAATGGTTTCTTCAGAATGCATGACGAGAATACACGACATAAGTGGGTGACTGTAATAGCAAAAATGGCTGTTTCCAGGAACTTGTCAAACAGTCATCGCTTGAATGAATCGCAGTTGTTGACGACAAGAAGGACTAAAACGTAATTGGTTCTACACTTTGCTTCTCGTACAAACCACACTTCGCCTTCGATTGCAAATCATTATAACATTGACGGTATTTATGAAAAATAAATGAAGCGGTTTAATTTTTCTTGTTACTGACCATGGGGTGTGAGAGCTCTTATTGGTGAAGAAGCATTTTTTTTTATTCGGCCATTAATCCTCCCACGCACTTGTGCATGTCATATATCTCGTTTTTCTAGATTCGCTTCCTTTCAACACAAGAGAAAGCCATGCATTGTGCAGAGTTTTGATAAACTTTAGTAAACTTTATTTCTATACGGGATAGTCTAGTAACTTTGGACATCTGCCACGTCAAGATTCGCTCTTTAGCCATTAAAATCTACACCCATGCCCCTGCCGGGACTCGAATCCAGGACCTTAGAGTCGTTGGCCTATTACCGTAGACCGGCCGGCTACAGAGTTTTGAGAACTAAGTTTGCCAAGCACATGTGTTTCTGTGTGCAATTACCATTAACAAAGAGATGAAAATTTGTTACTCGATCGGAAGTAGTATCCACGAATCCATGAAGTATTTTTCATTATTATAATTATCCAAATGCTAAAAGATTCATACACAATATTTGTTACTTTAATTACAAACACCATAATTTCGATAACAAACACCATAATTTTCCCGCTCTAGTGAATACAGTCCGGACTTTGCAACGGTATTGAGGAAACAAACAAATCCAGTTCTGCAATAATAACTGAGAATTCTCGAAGGATTTCCTCAGTATCACCATTCCAAGGTCCTTGAGATCCTGAACACTTCTTTCATCATCTCGGAAATATGCTTGCTGAAGAACTTCATTCCACAGACATGTGATAGGTTTAGGCCACAGTGCTCTTCATTCCACAAGAAAACGCAGATAAATTAAAGTAAAAACTCTTAAGTAATATTAGTGTATAATCGGTACTCCAGTTTTTAATCAAAATCACCTTGTATGTTTTCTCAATGGTGAACAGAATAAAATTTCGGCTTTCAAAAACAAGTCGATCGTTTGTTGATCAAATGTTCTGCCATTTAGTTAAAGAGAAACTTTTTGTGAATATCTTAGTATTCCACGAAAATAAAGCCGATAAGATCAACGCTGCCAATGAAAATCAGGACTCTCCGTAACAAAGTAGATACGAGATGAAGAACTAAACCTTGTTCTTACAAATCATGAAGTGGGAGACAAAGCAAAAAGTATCTATTTATTTTCCGTAATATCCTTGTGAGTATAAATAACTTGAAATGTATACAACTAAATGGCAACCTGGTAATTGGCTGCTAATCGAACCTCGTAACTATTCACGTTGTCTATTCAGACGGAGGGGTTTACCAAATTGTCTTTCACAATACCAGGATGGTATTAAAAAATAAACTAGCCCTGGTCTTTGCGAACTTTACACTTTTCACCAAAAGTTGTGTTTATTGAGCCATCGCCGGTTAGCCTTTAGATTATCATGGACCAAAATTCTGAGTAAAACCCCTAAAACAATGATCAAGTTAAAATAAAGTGCTTTCGTGCTCTACAGCGTGTCAAACACTCAAGAGAGCCTCTGGTTTCTTGACTAACTAGTAAGCATATTTTTTAGAAAAAGAGTAGAGGATAAGATAAGATAAAATGAATTGTATGGCCGGTAACAGCACTATGGCTTACGCCCTTCCCGATACGGGGGAAGCTTCTTATCTTGGTCACGTCTAAAAATAGCTGTTAACTAAAATTATAAAATCATATGAAAGCTGAAGATGTAGACCGTCTTCAGAAAAATAAAATTGTGGTAAAAACCAAAGATGTATAGACTCTTTAGCATAAAAGTTAACAACATGTAGGCTGTAAATGGGCCTTCGTAAAAAAATAAAATAATACTACATAAAACTTAACAGCTAACGAACACAATCATCTCAGATAGACGGAGATAAACCTATCTCATGAACAATCAAAAGAACTCTCCGCAACATATTTGGTTCATCCCCTAACAATGACACCATGTCATAGGGGATGTTATAACGTTGTCTGAGATGATTATATCCGGGACAATCTAAAAGGACGTGACGAATACTTAAAACCACATTGCAATTATGACAACGTGGTGGATCCAATCGTCGTAACAGATATCCGTGTGTCAGGTGACTGTGTCCTATACGTAGACGACATAAAAGTACTTCTTCACGGACTATCACGGCAAGATGATTTCCATGGAGCAACAGTTATCTTAATTTCTTTCAATTTATTAACAGCTACGTCATCCCATCGTCGCTGCCATTCATTCCGTGTAACTTGCCTATAATATATCATCATGTCCTGAAATGGGACATGCTGAATATCAATGTTAGCTCCTAAAGAGGCCTCACGAGCAGCTTCGTCTGCCATTACCATGGATACGAACATGACTTGGTATTCAGGAAAAGACAACCTCACCACCGACAGAGCAGATGGCGTGTGTCTTACATAGAATATCTTGCACGTGCGGATGTTTACAATACATATTGTCGAGGCTTTGAACAACACAGAGCGAATCTGTACAAACAAGGATGCGGTTGAAACCACGAACAAGACTAAAATCCAAAGCCTTTAAAAGAGCATATAGCTCAGCAGTAAAAATACTGGCTTTGGGATTAAGACAAAATTGGCGGGCTTCCCCATCTACAACAAACGCGAATCCAACAGATTCATCCGATTTGGATCCATCGGTAAAAACAGAGATAAAACGTGGGTACTGGCTCTGCAACGCAAGAAAACGTTGCTGGAATTCAATCATGGATGGCTCCGATTTCTTGAAACTTGACAAAGAAATATCAATCCGTGGGCGGGCAAGTGTCCACGGCGGACGGAGACTAAAGCGGATAGGACAGAAAGTTGGGCGGTCTGCATTCAGATTCTCCAACAACTCTGATGCTCGGATGCTAAGTGATCGGGTGGCGTAACCACGGCGTTCATATAGGGCTCGTTGTACTGGGTATTCAATTAAGTTAGGTGCTGGGTGGCTTGCTAAAGATGATATCTTAGCAAGATAGCTCAGCACAAAGTACATCCTATGAATCTCGAGCGGTGGTTCAGCGGCATCAACACAAAGACTGATCACAGGACTTGTGCGATACGCGCCAGTGGAGAGTCGAATTCCAGCATAATGGACACTATCGAGCGTATGTATGGCTGAAAATCGTGCAGAGGAATAAGCGTGGCAAAGAGTAGAGGAATGCAGAAAGAAGAGGGTATGGTTTTCTATAGACTCTGCTGCTGGAACTGAGGAAAAGTAGTGTGTATTGATCTGGATAATGACCTGAGCTACGTTGCATCGTTCTCGACTTCCCCATAAAGAACGAGGATTTATCACTACGCTACTTGGATTTATCGTACATACATATATGGTATAAGTCCATCACATGTCTTATGGATGGTGTCCCTTGGAGAGCGGAAATGAGTGGGTAAGGTATTTTGCCTGGTGAAAGTAAGGAAAATATGGGAGACTCTTGTCCAGTATGGCCGGTAACAAGACTCGAACCTGCATGCCTACCCAATGCTGATCCGCGAGCGCAATCATAAGACCTGGTTGTATATTTGAGTTAGTACAAGGAACTTCGTTACGTAAGGTTTACTTCAAGAATTATCACACTAAAATACATATAGCCTACTACAACTTTCCGTTGTTTGAGGTAGGCCAGTAAATTTGCAGACGAAAGCAAATTTGGCTGAACCAACCCTCTGTAATTAGGAGTATGATAGAGAGTGAGTAGCTTATACCAAGAGAATTACTTGGGAAGCAAATGTAATTTCAAATACTGTGGCACACCAAAAATAATATTCCATTCTGACAGGTCAGAGGAAAGCAGATGAGACTCACAAAATAATCCACTAATTACGAGCCCAATTACAGCAACTTGAGCAAGAACAGTCCACCTAGATGGAAAGCCGCTTTTGTGTTTTGTGCGAAATGGGGATAAATATTTCAATGTGGACTGTCGTGTACAGCGGACGTACTGTATATCATAAAGCTTGTCCACAGTTGAAGTTTGAATTCTCGTTACCAGAGCACACAGCAGCGGGGTCTGTTAATCTTTTGCCTCGCATGAAGGGCTTAATTTTGTTTCTCTTGCTGTGACATTTATGAAAAAGATTGCTTCCTGTTCTTTTTTTTTTTTACTTTAATTTTTTACTGCCAAAGTGACAAATCAAATTTTTTTAAGGTTCTTTAATTTTTCATTTTGTAAACCAAAGTATTCTTTGTTTGCAATTTTTACAGGTGACGTTACAACAAAATTAAAAGTGTGTAGCTTTAAAGCTTCTGATAAATCCGTGCGATTTACTTTGTGAGATATCTTCCCACCAAAACATTTATTTATATTACTGCGTGTATTTTATTTATTTACGTCAAGAAATCAGGTAGCAGAAAAAATCATTGTACCCTGAGTAACAAAGGCCATGGCATAATCAAAATTCGTAGGTAATTGAAAATAAAAACGAAGAGATGAAAATATATAGATGCTTTTGCAGTGAAAACTGAGAGCGCAATTTTAAAGCAGAAAGAGCATATATAATTAATTTGTAAAAGAATGTTAAAAGTCAAGTTATTAAATTTGTTCACAGAGAAATATAATATCAGGGATATGTTCTTTGAAAGTTTCTAAATGTAGCTTCCTTGTGATACTTTGAAAAAAAAAATAATCAATTGTAAAAAATTGAAGTTTCAAAAGCTTTTGTGTCTTTCTCCTTAAAGGTACAACAATAATTAACACGTAATTAAGTATTTCGTTTTACGTAACGTCTTGAAATGGAAAATTTGTGTTCTGAACACAATGCCAATTATCCTGAAGCGTTAGTTTCTGCTTTTAGATCAGCAGCTACTGAAATTATAGTTTCAAATAAAGTAAAAGCAGTTTTTGTTCATCCCATCCTTGTACAAATAAAGAAAATAATTTGATTGACATGTTTTGTGAAATATCAAATATATATATATACAGTGTGTCCGTGACGTGGCGCAAACCTCGGGGGATGATTCTTCATATCAAAACAAGCACAAGATATTTTGAAGGAACGTGAAATAATGTCCAGTTTCGGAGCTACAGACGCTCGTATTTACGACACCATTATCACTAATGACGTCATATTTTGATAAATAAGCGGTCTCGTCTTAGCAAATTACAATCGCGGTAGTACCCAATATATAAATTGGAGCAATGCTTAAGATTGATGAGTGTAGGTTACAGGGGACTTGCATGCTTGCCCTATTAAACCACATTTATTCTTTTACAACGAAATTCTTACGTTACAAAACCTGTCTATGCGGCAACCTCTCAATCCTAATCATTGGTCAAATGGATGTACTGAGTACTACTTCGATTATCATTTGCTAAACCGACATCGCTTACGTCATTCTTTGTAAAGATATGATATCATTTGCGACGATGCTGCCATAGCTTTGAGCGTTTGTCTCTCCGGAACGATGCATGTTTCAAAATTCCTTCAAAGAGTCTTCTTATTTTGATGTGAGGAATCATCTACTGAAGTGTGTGTGCCATTATTTAGAGGACACATAGTTTTAAGAAGATTATAATGACGATGGCGTTAGCTCTATTAGAGTGATTTGAGGGAAGATGCCTATCAGGGACAGATGGTTACAGTGGTGTAATACCATAACTGCGACAGTAGATGGAAACTTTGTATGGTGTGAACGAACTACTCAGTATGCCCATTAAGGATCTGTAGTAAATGTCGAGCAATCTGTCACTTGGGGACAACGCAAGTGCCTTAAAAAATCTTTTTTTTAGCTTAAAATATTTCCTCTAGTCAGTAAACAGATTTAAATCGGGTTAAATTCCATCACAGAGAAGAAAATTCACTTGAAAGGGGTAGTTTTGACCATCAAGTACTTGCTTAAACTGTATGACAAAGAAGCCATGCATGATGAAGTGGCGTCTTGCCCCAAAGTTTGGGAATAGATGCTTACAACGTACATACATTTCATACGTACGTATTCTAATTCGTATTCTACTTACGTATTCAATAGAATTGGAATATCATTTATGGCCATAAGGCAACTATGGCTAATGCCGGAATAAACGTGCGGCGAGAATATGGGAAAGAAATCGGCCAGGGTCTAGTTTCAAAGGCACCATCCCAGCATTAACATTGTATGACTAAGGATAATTCTGGATAAATCTCAGTCAAGATTGCCGCCACGGCGAACGAACACAGGACCTACCGAACACGAAGACATCGCTATACGAACTGAGCTACGGTTACTCATTATATGCTTAATAGGATATATGATATACGTTAAAGAACTATTTTTATCACTTCACACAAAACATAAAGTCATTTCTGCATTCAATTGGTGTATATTTCATTATAATATAAGGAGAGATATCTGTACTTTCAAGCAGATGTTATCAAGCGTGGACATTAAAACTAATATTTTCTGAAGTGATCGAAATACTTCCTTACTTTTTCATGTATTT
This sequence comes from Lepisma saccharinum, assembly GCA_022664845.1. Taxonomy (NCBI): domain Eukaryota; kingdom Metazoa; phylum Arthropoda; class Insecta; order Zygentoma; family Lepismatidae; genus Lepisma; species Lepisma saccharinum. Next base: position 111,309 of record JAGDQP010001629.1, read on the forward strand.
TAGTCATGAAGACATGTTGCGTGTTTAGGCTAATGCAAACATGAAGCTATACATTTCAATTTCACTATTATTGTCTTATATCTGAGTGATAATGTATTAGGCATCTTCCATCAAATGAGTGAGGATCTTTCATTTGCGTGTTGGTTAGGGTGTCTATTTTGAGAGATCGGTTTGAAGACATCCGTTGTGTGTACATTTCGCTTCATGTCCTTACGTAAGCATGAGCAATAATCAAGACATTGAAGTGAAATTATATTTACCTCAAAGTTTTTAAAAAGAAACAACAAACGTATTTAGAAAATTGTAATTAAGAACATTATTTTATGTGTTCTTTTCAAAATAAGTTTCATAATGTTAATTAACATGTAGCTAATTATAAAATACTATTCAGCTTCATTTCAAGTTAATTTAAGATTTTTTCAGATCTAAAGTTTACATTCCAATGTTAGTCCCAATAAAATATTCAAAAGATGTCCTTATTCAAAATATCATAGAAAGTCACTTATGCTACGTCACTTCCTTTCTTTCCTCTCTCAATTTCCCATGAACAGCCAATTCCATATAAATCATCTTGAAATGCTATTTTGTCTCATTAATACAATATTGAAAGGAATAAAGTCTCAAGCTTTTAAGATACTGTATTATATAATTCAAAATATTTACTTCTTTTAAATAAATATTTTACGTTTCGTGACTACACTACATCTGCATAATATTCTTGATTCGTATCTTGTTGTAAAACATGGTATTTCAGATTTGCAATATAATCCGTTAAACTAATGTTAAATTCATAAGTATAAGAATATTTTATCAGATACAAGAATTTTTTTTTTAAAAGAATTTTTGATGGAAGTCCTTCAACATCTTATATTCATGGTAATAAAATTTTTGCATGAAAATCGATATATCTGGAATATTTTTTTCGAGATTATTTTTAGATCATATTAGTTTCCTTTAATGAGGAATGCATGTTAGAACTATTGTAAATAGACATACTAGGCGTTGAATCGGATGAAAAATCATGATATACACCCAATTACATGCCTCTACTCACTTCCTCTATCGCCTTATCTAGTGGTTGGAGAATGCTGTTTTTTTCTTCTTGAATCGACTTTAGTGAGCGCGTTACCTATTATTTGATCGCATGTATACATGAAGTATTCTCTTTCTAGAAACAATTTTAGCTTGGGAAATATAAAGAGTTCTTCCAATGCAAAGATAAGTGAATCACAGGGACCTCTCGTTTGGTCAAAACTGCCAGGCTATCGCAGCTGTTTGTAAATGTGCATTCTCAACCAAAAGATACAACTTTTTAGAAGTACGTACGTTCTGCCTTATTTGTTCTAATTGTTTCAGGAGTCATTTCCAAACCTCTCAATAAAATGAAAAATATGCTGTTTGTTGTGACTCAGTGAAAGAGGACTAATGAATCGGAAATGCTATGACCGTTGTCTTAACACTTGATTTTTTATTAACACACTTTGGACTGTTTTAGTTTAGCCTGAGCTCACCCACGCTGACGATTACCCTTTTCGTTACTCAGTCATAAACGTAACATCGTGTTTCTCTCACGTGCATAACTGCTTTTAAAAACCGTTGATCCCTATCTGCGACGACATCACCACAATTCACATACGGTTACATCTGTTAAAGGCAGAAAATCGGACCGAAGAATATGAAAACATTCTGCTCCTCATGTCTTCATGAATTATGGTAGTGCAACGCGCAGTTTCGCAAATCCTGGCTAGGTGAAGTCAAAACAGCAACACCAATACAAACCAGGAATGCAAATAGGGTCGCCAGGAGCCTAGAGTACCCACGCAACGCATCTAACCTAAACTCTAGCTCCAAACATTTTCTACACCCCAGACGAGCGGCGCAGAAATGCCTTCCAGATTTAAGAATATCTGGGAAAGAGGATTCCAGATCCTTGTGATCGCTGTGAAAAAACAATAATTTAGATCGAGGGAGGAAATACCGGTAAGGCGACACCTCCAATCTTTTAATTAGATCGTCAGTTCATACTCTGAAGTACCAGCTGGTTCAGATTAGCGACAGATTAAGAAAGAAAACGCAAATCTTTACTTGGGAAATAATATCAAACGATAATACACATAATGACTCATATGTGACTCATACTGTGTCTTTACTCACTTCGAAGTCTACAGGGTGGCAAGATACCATGTCTTACCTTTACCTTAGTAGGGCCCACACCTGTAGTCTGGAATCACAATTCCTGAAATAAAGACGAACGAACACCAACGAATGACGGTCGCAACTCAATCTAAATGTCGTGTCATAACGCACAAATGCAAATAATATCTATTTACACAAATCACATGCTGGAGCCACTTCATATGTCAACGCAGAAATAACCAGATATTCAATATATAGTTCCTTTCCCAAGTTATCACATCTTAGCTGGCGAAAGAATCCTACCACTGGTCTACGGATTTATGAACCGACCTAATCTAATTAAAAACTCATCACTTAAAACGATAGGTTTACCGAAACGCAGAAATAATTCAGTATCAATTGCTGTCAACTTCTCGTAACGATTCGTTGTTAAATTCCAACGAATATCATGTCAAACATTAAATAACTCACTGCACATCATAAATATTACTATGCACTGTATGAGGATTATGAACTAATGCCTTAAATCGTACCTGGTTAACCGAGAGGTTTCTATACTACGTTCACTGAACATAAACACAAGATTTTTCGAAGAAATATAAAAAAATCAGAATTCCAATTTATTACACTGAACTTACATAATGCACGCTTTCAGATATGATAGTTTCATATGAATCAGAACAGAATTACTGTGGAGTTGAAGGAACAAACAAATCTGAATTGTCTATCTGGTATACATTGAATTAGTTAAGCAGAAACGAAAGTTGCGTTGACAGATATAATTGTCCATAATTTCTATAATAATTAATAAATCTTGATGAAATTTTCACAAGTTATTCCGAAAACATTGTTGTTTAATTCAGAAAGTTTTATCACAGTATTACTTACATGAAATAAGTTTTTGTCCAAAATACATCGTACAGAAAGAATCAATTTAGCTCTATTAAATGTGTGGCGTCATTACAGATGATTACTACATTATACAAAAGACGTTCTGAATAAATTTTGAAAAATGCAAAATAAGGTTATAAAATGTGACTTTTTATCGGAGAATAGTAGCTGGAGTTGAAACCAAGATTATTTATTCATGTCGAATAATTAAATTTACTATTAACATAAAGAAACGGTAGGTAAAGATGGTCGAACAGACATGTTGCTAATTTGACTAAGTAAAGGAAATATGCGATAGCTATCAACATTGTTAACCGGGAATTTCGAAATGATTTGGATGACTGGAGACGAAAAATTGGCATATGATTATTGAAATCGAACGATCCGATACTTGTAATGTAAGAATTCGGTTAATAGCGGCCCCATACTGAAATTTAGAACATACTGTACATTTTGACAAATAATCTCAAAACCAAAATAATAAATTTAATGAGTTGAAATCTCGAAATAATGTCGCCGCTGAAAAGTCCTGGTAGCACTTGTATCGGTTTTAATTCTTTTTAATACGAATAATATATATTACCGGTATGGACGAAATCAATCGAAATATTATCGGAATATATGCAAAATTGGCGTTTATATTTACCACTCGTAGATAGGGCTTAGGAAGTACAGATGACGGAAAGCCCATACGTCCATCCTTCTAGTTATTAAAATTGGAACTGAACAAACATGGCGTGGGAGAGCAGTTCTCCCAGCAAACGGAGAAGAAGGCTGATTCACACAAATCAGCAAAAAACAAGTCACGAAACATTGAGTAGGGTCCAATCAAAAACAAGCACTAGATCCAAGTCATTGCTGCGCGACTGACGAAAACCTGGATTTATAACGGTTAAAACCCAAGCAAAAAAACGAAACACGCTCAAAGAGTCTAAAACCAAGCAAAGAGAATGAGCTAAGAAAAACACACAGAAAGGAAACAAAACGTAGACTAAGAAAAATAAAAGAGGAGAAAATAAATGAAAATGGAACAGCAACTAGGCTGTTACAGTAGAAACGTGTCCTTACCGATACACATGTTCATATATCACACTAAAGATCAACGAGGGATTTCTGACAAGGAGCAAGCGCACATCCTGCAGTGATTTATTGGTTCGAACTGTCGAAAGGGCAACCACTTTTTAATCGTTTCCTAGACGTCCTGGAAACGCTTAAACTAGTAGAACGTTATAGTTTCTGATGGTAATCCTGCAAACACACTAGTATCACCATTTAGTAATTGCCGCTGCAAACTTGGCAAGCTTGAAAGAAAAAAAAACTTAATCCTCGCTGTTCCACCGTAACAGCAACTACACACAAACATACAAAACTAAGCACGTTGTTACTTAACAACTACTATGTGCTGATGAAGCTTTACATGTCAGGTCCAGTTCCAGACGTTTCTGAAAACTCGTTAGAGATAGAAGTACCGGAGGTTGTATCCCCATCAATATTCAATGTAATGGAGTTTCAGTTCCACGGGCTAGTAGAGCAAACACTTTTAATGAGTGATTGTATGGAAATTTTTCACCACCATCGAATCAGCTTGTCCATCCGCCAATCAAATCTGTCATCTTCAGTGTTGTCTTCCATCTCGGTTGATGCGTATGAAGTCTACCAACTTCTCAGATCTCTACCCTTGCAACGTGCTTCTGGAGTTGACAATATACCATCCGTAGTGTTGAAGTCCATGGCTCCGTCTCTGGCTTTTCCTTTGTCTATCATACTTAATAGATGTTTGACTGAAGTTGTTTATCCGGATCTATGGATGATGGCTAATGTGATGCCAATATACAAGTCGGGTGGTAGAAATTGTTTGTCCAATTATCCACCTATTTTTCTTCTTACAACGCTATCCATTCTTTTGAAAGGATCATCAAGCATCGTCTCCTGACAGTGACTATTCCATACATTCATAAGTCTCAACACGGGTTCCTTCCTGGTACATTATGTTTAACTAGTCTGGCCGTCCTACAAACTCATGCTATTGAAGCGTTTGCTCATAACTCTTAACTGGATGTAATTTTCTTTGATCTTAAAAAAGCTTTTGATTCAATATATCTGCTGTATAAATTATCAACTAGATTTAACATTACTGGCTCTCTTCTCACACTGCTCCGAAGTTATTTATCCAATCGACGTCAGAAAGGTATTGGATGGTATTAATTCCGATTGGTTGCCTGTTCTATCTGGTGTTCCACAGGGGTCCGTCTTAGGACTGTTACTTTTTGTTATGTATATGGATGGTCTTGCTGAATTGTTCGAACACTATAATTCTAAGTTACTTCTATTCGCGGATGATTGTAAAATGTTCCGTGAAATTAACATAATTAGTGATGTGACTGGGCTCCAACATGATACTAACGCATTTATATCTTGGTGTGAACAGTGAGATTTAAAAATAAATACGGTAAAATGTGTCTCTCTCAAGATCTCGTTGAAGAAAAATGTATTTCACAGCACCTATGTTATTGGAGTAAGCAAACTAATAGTCATTTTGACCTTGGAGTTATCATAGATTCGAAACAAAGCTTCGAAGAACATGTTGTTGCCACAACTAAAAAGCTATATGTCTCGTGGATTACTTTATAGATACGTCGATATCAGAAATCTTCAGGCTTTATCTCTATACTACAAAACTTACGTTTCCCCTTCACTGGAGTACTGTTCACCCGTATGGCCTAGAGCTACCCCTGCAGTGCTGTCTAAGTTGGAAAAAGTTTTAAACTTCTTCCTAGCAATTGTTAGATTTAAAGTTCCCACTGTTTGCAACTTGCACAGAAATTCATTACTTGAAGCATTGCATATTGAATCTCCAGAATATCTTCGTAAGGTGGCCGATTTCAAGTTCCTCTATAAAATCGTAAGTGGACAAATCAGATTTGACGAACTATTATTAAACTTATATTTCAGAGTATTTACGCGGCGTACACGATCCAAACACTATTTTGCTCTTCCACACCCAAGGATATCACTAATAAAGAGATCCCTATTTTATAGATTACCCTACCAATTCAATTCAATCACTACCACTTACAATGCGTATTTGAGGATGGTTACTGAACGACAGAATGTATAGTTTAAGTTTTATTTAGCTTTGTATTGCCTCTAATTTCTAGTTTATTGCTATTTCTTTTCTTTGTTGTTTGTTGTTATTTTGTTTTGTTTGTTGCGTATTGTTATTTTGTCCAATGTAAAATGGCCTGAGCTGTATTTGGATAGTTAATAAATAAATAAATAACATGTTGAGTATATGGCTTCACACAAATCTCTTCGGTCATCGTGCAATAAATGGTCTTTCCAGGAAAAGTAACTTTTGGATCTTATCAGACATACTGCATATAAAGGTTTTCAAAACTGTACGACATAATTTCAGAGATGTGTTTCTGAGATGTAGAAAATAAAAAAAAGTTTGCCTGAGCGTAGGTACAGAAATGCTTTGTTACTGTGAGATTTTGAAAGTAAGTTTATAGTAAAAGAAATCAGGAACGTTCTGTATCAAAAACTGTGAGCATGCTGGTTCAGCAAGCTTTCTGGAAGTACGTAACGTCCCTGCATAACGTGCCTGCATGTTTGAGACAACAAGCATGTGGACTAAACTCATGGCCTTTATTTAAAAGTTTTAATAATCTGTTCACATTGATGTTTCCACCGCCATAACGTGATAAATAACAAACCTATGAGCAGTACAGTACTTCGACTATAGTTCTTACACTGAAGTTATGTCGAATGTGTTTGTCCCCTGTTATACGCGCTTCACTGTACTATGGGACATAGAAGTGACTTCTGCCACCTCCTCAACTCCAGGTCCTTTTCTCTATCTAAATGCAATGACCCCTTTTAGTCACTCAGTCGTTTTTCCCCAACACACAGCTAACAAGAGGCACATCTGCCAAAGCGACTGTGACTACCTGCCTACATATACTAGGTGTATGCATAGGTTTTTGCCAGATTTTGTGGTAAAGAAAACACGTAATTTTCAAGGGAAATTAATTTTGTTTTA
>JAGDQP010001630.1:0-118357 GCA_022664845.1 Lepisma saccharinum
GTAATATATATATATATATATATATATATATATATATATATATATATATATATATATGAGCTCCTGCGTAGCCTAGTCGGTAGCGCGCTCGACTTCAGTGCGAGCGATCCCGGGTTCGATTCCCGATGGGGGCTCAAATATTTCGGTGTTGACCCAGCATCGTGAGGACAATTGGGGAGCTGCTGTGAATAAAAGACAGTGGCGATCACAGTGAGAGCTTCGGCTCTCCTCTCCCAACCCGTCTGGTCAGCGTGGGAGCAGTAGACCAACTCCTCCCTTCGGGGAGAGGCCTCATCCACTAGTGGATTGAATATGGCTGTGATTTATTATTATTATTATTATATATATGTATAAATATACGTATATGTAATATATATATATAATGTGTGTTCCTGTTAAAAGAGTGCTAACGTTCGTTTCCATTTAATCTTTGTAACCAATGGTTCCTGAGTTTCATCCCCGTTGGGGACAAAAGTGGGTTGGGATGAAATTAAAACTGTAGTTTCAGTTCGTAGAACATTAATATCATCTATGATGGAAGACAATGGCAAATCACGTTGACTAGGAACCTTCAGGTCCCAGGATAGGCAAACCATTGGTTTCAATGAGGTAGGAAGAATCATACTCCTGAAATAACGAATTGGAAAGAGTATATGGTCCAGCCATTCTAAGTAACTGTGGGCTGCAGCAGTGTAAGAGTTAAAAAGTTGTTTAACATTGACGGAACTGCAAAGGATATTTCTGTGCGCGTGGCCACGGGTTCAAGTCCCGAAAGGGCATATTGAACAGAATGGTTCTGACTTCACTTTACCAAAAACTGTACGTCCCGGCAAAGGATATCATTGAAAGAGTTTCTAAAACCATGGAGGAAAATCACTATGACTCTATTTTTTCCCAGTGTAATTAAATCACGAAGCCATTCCAAATTGATTCCAGAATTTCATTTTTTTAAAGCGTCACGTACACAAAAGACGTACACCCTTGTGTGTGTATTATCGCGTTAGCTCTTTATATATTTTTTTTTTTACGTGAATCAATGCATGACATAGTATTCCATTGTTTTCATAACATAAAGTGAGCAAGTTCACAGCTTTGGTACTGTTCTAGGGCTCGTGAACAATATAAATATTACTTTCAGTTTTTGAATAACGTTCTGAAATAGAAATTCCACTTATTTCACACAAATGGACTTGTGAACATGACTATTATTCGCTTGTAATTAAAATTACGACCTAGATACAGCATGTAGTAGCCATTTTACACTAGAAAGTAAGATGAAATTAAAATAGCAAAAAACAGAAACAACAGAAAAACTATAACTGAACAGAGACAAATACAATAGATAGAATAAAATACAATAGAATTGATATTAAGATAACTCCCTCCCACAAAGTTTCATAAAGGTAGTTTTGGGAAGGTAAAAGTGAGGATGGTGGATCAGTGAGTGATAAAATGCGGGAAGTCTGATTAGGAATGATTTCTTTTCTAAAGATAACTTTGAAGTTCTGATGTAAAAATATTCATTGCACCTGCTATTAGGTCTCGGAGCACCTAATTGAAACAATGGGAGAAGATAATTTGTGCGGACATTACCATTCATTATGTTATAAAGAAACCTAAGATCGGAAAGTTTACGGCTAGTAGGGAGGTCATTTAGTTGAAGGTTAGAAAGAATATCAGTTCTGGATAAGTGAGATAAGGAAGGACATCTATTATTAACTATACGTATGAAGAAATTCTTGATTTTATCCAACATTAAGAGACTACTGTCACTTGCCATGGACCAGATAGGAGAGGCATAATCAATAATCGGCAAAACACAGCTTAGGAAATACGTTCTAAGTGCAAGCATGTTAGTGATATCAGTGAACCTAGGTACCAGGCCAAGGGTTTTCATTGCTTTGAAAACGATGTAGTCAATGTGATTAAGAAAAGAAAATTTACTGTCAAACACAAAACCAAAATCTTGATAATGCTAAACCCAGGGTATGATCTGGTTGCATACTTGATTGGATGACATGATTGTATTTGTTTTTAAAGTACATCTAATAGTTGCAGATTTTGAGGGGTTGGGATTAAGTTGCCAGTCAGTATACCATTTTTCTTCTCCGTTAACTAATTTTGCAGAGTAGCTACGTCTGTGGGAGATGATATGGTGTTAAAAATTTTGCTGTCGTTGGCATAAAGGCGAATGATGCAGTTATCGATGAACCAGTCACAAATACCAGACATAGACAAAGTAAACCATAGAGGACCTAGGGAGCTGTCCTGAGGAACACCAGAAAGAACCAGAAGCCAGCTTGAGTTGGACCCAGATATGATATCTCTCTGTTCTCTATTGTATAAATACGAGGAAAGTAGAGCTTCCAAGGAACCATGAATGTTGAATCTTCTCGTTATTTTGTGAATGATGAGGATGTGATTGACTGAAACAAATGCTTAGAAAAATCTGAGTATGACATCAAGTTCATTTTTGCATTTTAAAGCGCTAATGGCAGTAGCAAGGTTTGTTTCACACGAGGTGCTATGTAGACCACAAATTTATTGTGTAATATAGGACATTCTGAACAATCACACTAAAATGTTAAAACAAACAAAGAAAAGTAAGTCGTTACAAAGATCTAAAACCTAGCTTCCAGAGTGAGTGCTCTACTAGTATGATAGAAATGTTACTACCAGGTGCGCATATTTCTTCCGGTTTCAGCTCAACCATCTCAAGTTAAAAAAAAAAAACAAGACATTGATAGTCGTAGATAGAATTTGAATTGAGGATTATTTTCTGGAAATCGTGCAGCATAAGAAAATTAATGATGTATTTGAACAGAAGATAGCTTAGTGGTCGAGCACTGTCCCCGTAAACAGAGGTAAGTACAGCGAAGTTTGTAGTGCTGTGTGTATCTATGTCGGAATTATAAGGAAACAACAAGCATATGGACGAAAAATATTGCGATGACTTTTGTCTTTGCTAGTACCACAAATTCAGTGAATTGTAGTTGAAAAAATATTTGCTCATATATCTAAAGAAAACACACGCATATACTTATCAGGCAAAGAGATAAGAAGTATACATGGCTTCTATGTCCCTTTATACCTCTTGAGTTACATGATTGCATAAGTTATGTAGCATGGCTATATTGGTATATGACAGATTATCAAATATTTCGCATGACATAATAATGGCAATGAAAAATTAATATGATGTGAGAAAGAACAGCAATAAAGGTAGCACAAAAAGAATGAATGACGTTTCTTTGACGGAACCGGTTCCGGAACTTCCTATCAGTTTCCAGTTCCGTCCTCGACAGGAAGGTTTCCACTCATCCATCGAAGGAAAGAAAAAATGTAAAAGAAGAGCTTCTTCACGTTTCCAAACCGCCAACAAAGTCACAGCGCTCCCCCCTCCCTCGCTAGCCTGCCTCTTCTCCGTTTTCTCCTTCTTTCATCAAGAAAAGGGAACGTTATTTATCCATACGTCCTCCTCCACTCTCACCTCTCCTTCTGGTGTAATACTCCCACCCCTACATCTCTGCTTCTCCTCCTTGAAATCTCCCCCTTCCGAACATACGTCTTATCCCCATTTTTGTGATTCTTTTAAATCTTTTTTCCATACTCGTCTCCCATAACACTTTCGCAGTCAGTGCCAAACAGACGCAGCAACACATCCGAAGAGAACAAAAGGAAATATCCGAGTTGATATTATAACCTTCTTCTGTGTTCGATTGCCGTCACCCTCGAGAGACTCAAATTGACAGGTGGATAGTAGAAGGCGTTGCAGAACAGACAGATCTTCTCCCAGTGAAGTTGTTCAATATTGGACTCTTACGTGCTCTTATAATTTTGGGTCTCTTTATTTTCCTGTTGAGCGACATCAATTAGGTAAGTAATTTGTATGGATTCATAATTAACTCATCTATGAATCTTGTTATCTGTACATAAACTGATCTTATGTTACTGTTGAATTTATCAGTATTTAGGAAATTTTGACATCGATGTTTCGGTTGGAGAACAATATTTGAAGAGCTCACAATGAATCCGTCTTCGAATAAATTTGTTTCATTTCCTGATTTATATTTGTTCATCACTCTCAATGATTAATTTTTAGTTAGTTATTATTCAATTTAAATCACATCTCAGATTCAGGATGACAGTGTTTAGGAAATTATCTGATTGAAAAATAAAGTTCTACGAAAATTAATTTTCATTGTCACCAAATTAAACTAGGGTGCTAAGAGTCTTCTCACATTCTGCCTCCTTTAACACTTACAGTTTAAACTTAATATTATTGGTGCAATTTTAACTTAATATTATTGGTTATACGAAACATAAGCTTGTAATAATTACATGTCTATATTTTGTAACACCAATAATATTAAGTAAAACTAGTGTACATCATTGGTAATATGTCATTGATGACTTCCACTTATTTTTAAGGGCAAACATTGATGATGTATTTATATTTAAAAGACTGATCTCATATACTAGCAAATATTTGGATATCTGCTAGAGAAGTATGTAGTATGTCCACAGCAGTTAAATATTCTGTATTAAAAGTGATCAAGAACTAGATACTAAGCACCAATCGAATATCACAGTAACTAGTATATTTTTGAATATTTATCTATATTTTAATGTTTAAAACAAGAAGAAAATGAACCGAGCAGCCTAGCCGATCCAGGTGGCCGAACGGTCTAGCGCGCTAGTCTGTCGAGTCAAGGATCGTGGGTTCGAATCCCGCCTCGGGCATGGATGTGATTTTAACTGTGTTGTCCGTAGTTAGCAAAAATCAGTTGAAAGAGTTGCAAGAGTTGTAAGAGTTAAACCAGTTGGGTGGCGCATTCGGTTAGGGTGCGTTTCACCTTTTAAGAAAAAAAAAAAGTAGTTCAGTGGTAGAGCGTTGGTATATCATTCGGGAGGTCGTGGGTTCAATCCCAGCGGCCAACCATCCTGACTTAGTTTTTTCAGGGTTTTTCCTCAGTCACACCAGGTAAATGCCGGGATGGCATCTTACACTTAGGTCCTGGACAACACCTTCCAGCATCCTTGCCCGTCTCCTATCCCGGCCTGAGCCTTAGATGCCTAAAGGCCATAAATAAAATTCAAATTAATAATTGGAAAGAAAAAATGCGAGTATAATTTAGAAAAAAAAATCTCACGCTTTTTGACAACTGATTCATCAAGCAAAGAAACTTTGAAAATATAACTTAAACGATCTTGATCACTTGGGAGTACCTAGCGGTCGTAGCTCAGTTGGTAAAGTGTTAGCTGAGCAATTGGAAGATCCGGGGAATGATCCCAGTCGACGCCCATCCTGACTGATTTTCGAGGATTTTTGTAATTCACAGCAGACAAATGCTGGAATGCTACCTACCATCTAGGTCTGGCCGATATCCTTCCAACATCCTCTCGCATATTCTACCCCGGCGTGACCCAGCTTTGCCTAAAGGCCATAAATAAATTCAATCAACGACGTAATACTGTGTAAGTACATATTAACATAAATATTAACATGCATTAAGCTTGACATTGCTCCTGTCATCTTGTACTGTACTTTCGAAATACGTTTACAATACGCGAAATAGAAGCGTATCTAAACTTGTCATGAATTTAATCAGTATGCTTGGAGACCTCCGGTTGGTCAAGACACGAGTTAACAATCGTTTTCTGTGCACGTGGTTGCGGGTTCAAGTACCGTGCGGATTCATTGAAAGAAGTGGTTCTGATCCCACTTTACTGAATCATCTATATCCCGTCGTTAGTAGCTCACCAGGCTGTATTAATCATTCAAGTAATCAATGTGTTGGATTTTCCTTTCATACAGTTATTAATTATATTTCTGTGCGGATTTTTATAAGGAAAAGTGAGTTTCTTTTGACTGCAGATGCAGGTTTGAGTTCAGCTTACTACAGACCTTTTGGTGGAGTTTTTGTAGCAAAATTCCATCTAGTACGTACATTGTTTTTGCATTTACGAAATAAAAATATATTAGATTAACAAATAATAATATAAAATAAATGTCATCAATTGGCATCAATCCACTGACGTAAAGCAGTTTTTGAAGGCTAATATATCGAGATGCTTAGTGACGAGGAAGATGAAAAATTGACATTCTGGGTTAAGCAGTTGAATGAGCCTGGACAGTAAGGATAAACAGGGAATAACTTACAGTGGAATGATTACGTATTAATCATTTAGCAGCACTTCATTTATTGAGCACCACGAACCGCCACTGCAAAAAAAAAACAGAATTTTGTTTCCATTTCCAATCAGTGAGTGCCACTGAAAAAATATTTAAGAAAGTATTTTTTTTTTTTTTAAATCGAAGAGGTATATATATTGTTTAAAATAACCAAGAAATCTTAAATAGCAAGTTGAAATTCTGTATCTTTTATACTTTTGGGGATATTCCAGGTTTAAAAACTGCGTTAGCATGTCTTAGTAGCTACGGTCGCTGACGTCGGATTAGCAATGGTTGGGGTAGGGGCAAGCAGGTTCGAATCTGCAGTCGTTCAGACTGATTAAGATTTTCCAGTGCTTCTCTCAATTTCATCAAGTGACTTCCGGTATCATATTTAGATAAAGGTCCTGGGTGCTACTTTTTGTACCCTGTCCCGTAAGAGTACTCTCCAAGAGATGTCATCCCCCCAACATTGAAGATCTTAGCTCATAACTATCTGTGTGGCTCATAAATGAATGTTAAATTACTATAAAGTAACTAAGGAATTAATCTAGATAAAAATCAGTTTTCCTTTGAGAAGCAATGCTCTTCGTAGATCGAGCCCTAATTTGTGATGCCAACACAATATCGTATAATATCATGAAAAAGATTAATTTTTCTCGTGTAATTCTATATTACTTCTACAGACAGTAAGAAATATCGTCAGTGGTTTATTTTATTTTGTTGCTGCAGACAGCTATCAATTCTCCACAGCAAGGGTAATTGATCTATCAAATTTGTCAACTGACTCATGTTTTAATATGCCCTAGATAAAATTTTTAGATTGAATACTGAATAACTATTAATCAAATATTTCTGCTCATAATCGTGAACAAATATTTTAAATTCATTTGTTCCAAACAGAGAGAATTTCTTGTCGAATCCAATCCAGGACAGGATATGACGAAACTTTATTTGTCTAATTATAATTGAAGTGAGATCTGTTAGGCTCCCTAATTATCACTGTTATGTAATCCATAATTCTATCCAATAATTATATGTGTATTATATCCACAGAATGACGCAACAACTTTTTTATAGGGCACCTAATTTGTGAATTACTAATTACGCCTCAGACGGGTATTAATTTTTATTTTTGTCTAAAGAGCACTCTTCTCTTTCCTTATAAGAATATGTAGACACATATTATACTCATCATCATCCTAGTTTAATGCAAATACAGGATGTTTCCAAAAAAAGAGTTATCAACTTTCACTATAGAACTCTTATAACAAGAAGCAAAAGAGACCTTCGTTTTCCAGGAAATCGATCTTAAGTTTGAAATGTTAAAACAATAGAACTTTTTCCAGACATTTAACATTTTCTAGCATCGTATTGTGCTAAAATTACATAAAGTATACAGGAAGATTGATTTCTAATTTTTTATAGTCAAGGATACACTTTTAAAACTTCAATATTGCAAAATAGGTGCAAGTCACGCATTTGCACAGCTTTCGGATATAAATAAGCAATATAGAGAAAGAATATGTAGTTAGTTTAGTTTCCCTATAACATTGATAAAAAAAAATAATATTCGGACTTGACCTTAGACACTGTGAACAATTGTCTACTCATAGATCAACGTGTATCTATATAAGAAAATCTTCGTAAATATACTGTCAAAAATTTTAGGAAAGTTTCTTGATATATACCATTTACTCCAGAGAAATATCAATATTTACAGTTGTCGGCAATAATCCTACGAAAGAACGGAGAAATTTCGTTTACGTTATTTGAATTTCACATTTCAAGCATGATTTGCTTACATTCAAAGAAAGGAATCCGTAACCATCTGTCCAATGCTAGTCAAGTGTTTTCTGCCTTCATCTTGATCGCTTATTCTTACAATGTAGGAAATATTGTCAATGAATGGAGATTCCGATCCCTACTTGACAAATTAAAAAGTGATTAAAACGTGGCATAAGTTGTGGAAGTAACTTAACTTATGTCTTCGGAGTTGGGATAACGAATTTCTGATCCTGTGAACTGTTTTGTTCTATGGCTCTCAGCTTGGCCCAGTCAGTAAGACGCTGGACTTCTAACTGAATGACCAGCTTTCGAGTCCCGCTATAGACTTTCTTTTATTTGCAGTATCCCTGAAAAGTGAATTATCTGCTTTTTCTAATCAGTCAAGTTACTAGAAATTTTGATGCAACTACGTTGTCTGGTAAAGTAGCGAATGAGCTGAGTCTCATATGATCCTATTCGAATCTATCATCTACGGATCGAGACCCGAAATAATTATGCTGTATGTTTAAAAATTAATGGTCATAAATTGCAGGGTGACCTCCTGGGACTGCAATAAGAAACATGTTCATTTTTGGTTGGTGCTTTCGGAGCTAGAGGGACCCAAATGTGTCAAGGAATCCTCACGAATAACATAATATATCCTCAAATATATTGAAAAGACTTACCAAATTAAAATAAAAGATGGGCCTAATAAATATATTTAAGTAAACTTTATGATTCAACAATACAGCCTAGATGAATTACTATGCGTGTCTACTGGTCATTCCAGATGCTTGAGAATAAAATTCTCACATGGGAAATCCCTTCTATAATTCACTCTTGCATTTATGACCTTTTACTCAAATACAATCTTTTGGGATAGAACATTGATTGTCATTTGGTAAGAAGACACATCTCACATATTTTTATTGATATATTGCGTCACTTGTAACTATGCCGTAATACATTTCTATGTATGTAGAAAAGTAACTGCAAATTTTTTAAAATTTCTTTAATTTAACTATTTTCTTGTTTCGATTGATTAATCCATGCTTTGATTTATGATCATTTTTAAACACGCTTATAACATTAGTGTTAAGGAAAAATTTAAATTCTTAAGTAAAATCAAAACTTCATTTTGAAATGATAGAGAAGGTCTATTCGTTTGAAATGATTTATTTAATTTATATTATTGAGCTTTATAGATATTTATCTTACTTGTCCGTCACAGACTTTTAAGATGGCGTACCTTATTGATCACTACTTCATGGAAAAGGATCGTGACTGTAACAGGCAGACTCTTTATTTTAGGTACCATACCGTTAATTGTCTTATTGTAAGTACTACTTGGAGCTGGTCTCATAGTAAGTACCACAATAGTCAACATGATCAATGTATACACCACTCAATTTCTACAATGTCGAACCGCAAGCAGCGAACTTTGCCAATCGACCACAAGAGCTGGGTCAAAAGATAAATTTGATACTTTGTTACAGCACACGCTTGATATTTTTTAAAGGAATACTTGGACCCGAGTTACTATTTGTAAATTCTACTACTAACTGTCTACAAATATAACAATATTATTTATCATTTAATGAGAAAATTATATAAATCGACTCTGCACTGGCTGCAGTCTGATCATGAGCTAGTTTCTTTAAGTACCGTGTTATTTCAATATATGTCCCGACTTTTGGTCCTGTCAGCAAGCTCTCTCGTTATTCACTAAAATTAATTGCTGCTAGTTTCGGATGTACAATGCTTAACTTAATTTCGTAAAGGACTCGTAAGAAAGTAATTTCTGTTAAAATCAATTTGAGCCCTAATGAAATTCTTGGTACAGAGAATATACGCCGAGAAGCTCATACTTATCAAAAACTTAGAATTTTTCAGCTTCTGGGCCTTTCCGTGTGCTTATGATTTTCCGAAAATCTTGAAGTTTTATACTTTTGGGTGTCTTCATTGACATGTGGAAGTTTCAGCTTCGATTAGAAGAAATATTTAATTAATTTGTTTAAATTTCGCCTTTCCAACTTCCCTTAATATCTCATTGTATTGATAATACTAGTGTTTGTGCACATAATAACTTACTACAGTGTTTTTACAGCATTAAAAGTGCAAGTTCTGAAACATCTGTCGTTTGATTAACTTATATCTTAAAATCATGTTCTTTCTCTCTTTGTAAGAGTTCGAAACTTTCTAACTCAAAATCCTCGTCAATTTGGTTATTTCTCGTCTACTTTTAATAAATTAAATGTTAGAATTTGCTTTGCTAGGTCGAATCTTATTTGCAAACTTACATGTCTTCATTAATCTTAATCTCTACTCCGAACCGATTAAAAGTTTTCTACCAGTCTAACTAGTTAATTATTAATTGCATCTAGAGTCAATTAATACTGAATGCACTATTAGATCTATAAACAACACGAACTAGTAGTTACAGTCATGGAAATTCGTTTAACACTGAAAATCACGCAAGTTCGAATTTGAATTCGAATTTAATTTTTAAGACTTTAGACAACTTTGGCTCACACGGATGGATGATTATGGGATGATTCCCATGGAATGAAGAAAGTGGGAGGAAGCGGAAGAACACTGAGAAAACCCACGCACATGGTGTTTGTACACCACAACGCCCACATGGCACGAGCAGGGATCGAACCGACGATCTCATGCACCAGGGGTGAGCGCTCTACCACTGAGACACCGTGGTTCCACTCAAGTTCGAGTTGTGTTGCTGGACAAACTGAACGAGGTTTTCTTAAGTTGTAGCAAGGGAATCCCCTTATAACGTTTAAATAAATATTTTGTCTCGTCTTCCCAGTCCTGAAAGAGTGTTTGGGACGTCATTCCTCAGACTATACTAAAAAGAAAACTACGAGGAAAGAAGAGTGATGTTCAAGAAATGTAATTTCTCGTAAACCGCATTTCAAAGTCCATCTATCCCATTTACTTCTCTGTACTTAATATTCTAAAAATCGCTGTAACTTGTGGATTATTTGCACTTTTGGGTTGAATCTTTCCTAGCAATTAGCTGTCATTGTGAGTGCAAACTCTATCTATATATAAAAAAGAATGGACATCCCCTTTTCTTTCCCTGTATTCTTCAGTTATTGATTTCCTTCTGTGGATTCCTCTATATTTAATATGGAATAGCACAGAGTATTCACCATAAAGCTCTTATGTTTGATTTACAATCTATTACCAATCATCCTTGCACAATAGAAAAATAAACTGAAAATAATCCTCACTCATAAAGAGAAATGAAGAAGAAAAGAATAACAAAACAACTGAAGATTCATGAATGAGCACTTTTGTGTCACCGCTAACGGTGCGAAAGAAGACTTTCACCACTTATGTAATCTTATTTCATCTTTGAGTGCTTCACAAAAGTCACACGGTCAGGAGATGCACGTCTGTCTTTTGTCAGATAAATCCTTTTTTCCCTTTCAGCATATTTTATCGTGGGAAACTAAAAAAATAACAACAACAGTTTACTATATAGAAAAGGAAAAATAGATTGCTCTGTGAATGAATATGAAGGGAAGTAATCCAGAGTGCTGTAAAGAGCTGAAGTATAATGCGGGCAGGATGTGTCATTTCGTTTCTGGGTGAATGAAAACAAAAGTGTGTGTATGTGTGTGTGTGTTTGTAGTTCTCTTCTGTGTGAAAGATCCCAGGTTCGATGCAGACCTGAGTTTGAAATAGTGTTGTCAACCAATTAATAGAAGTGTTTCTTGAGATAGAGGACAAAAATGTTACATAAAGTTATCTCAATCGAGCGAGGAAACGTGCAAAGAATATTCTCATCTTTCATTATCCATTTGTATAATATTGATATACGATCAATATAAGAAGATCCTAGAGCCCCAATCTAATTGCTAGAAGTTGATTAAGATGAAGTATAAGGGTCCATCAATATGTTTATTTAATTTAGATATTTACATATAATTACCTTCCTTAGAAACGCATGACCCATTGAGAAACAAGACGGGGAAGGCTTCCTGGAAGAAGTGGTTGGTCTGGAAACCAAACCAGCCTGGAACACCCGCTATCACTTCATTGGCCGACGCAAAGCATCGTCTCTTGACATGTTTTCAGGAGACTAAATATAGAAATTACAGGGATCAAGTCTGAATTGTAGAGGAGTGTTCAAGCAATTCTCAACTAAAATTTTGAAACAATTCTGTAGTAGTGTTTACGACCACTGTCTTTCTATAAAACAGTTTATCATAGGTTACGTACTCCTAGCGCAGCGCACGTACTTCTAATTAGGAATGTCAATCGGTTTGGCTCTAGTCAAGCTGAGGTCAGCTCGGTTCAATATGAGTGATCCGCGGCTCGGCTCAATTTGAACCGAGGCTCTTTTCAAATTGAGATACATAAATTATATTTAAGGTAGTCTCCCGTGTGGCATGCACGAACTGTGGCAAATATTATTTCAAAGTATTCATTAACACAAAAACTAAAAATTAGGTTTCTGGGTTTTCTGGAAGCTATTTTGAAAGCCTCCACTCATTTTAATCAAAATGAATGAAAATATATTTTAATATATAAACTCAAACTCTGCCAAGTATCATAAAAAGTTGGTAAACTTTATTTTTATATGGGCCAGTCTAGTAACTTTGGACTTCCACCCGTCACGATTCGCCCCTTAGTCATTAAAATCCACACCCATGCCCCAGTCGAGACTCGAACCCGGGATTTTCGAGTCGTTAGCCTACCGCCGTAGACCGTACGGCTACTCGGCCGACTGCCAAGTATCGTATTCAAAGCTTTAAAAACGTACCCGTTGTATGATTTTTATGTATTCTAATCGCCTTTTACGAGAACAACTTCCACAATCTATAATAGCATCTTTCTATTTGTTTTACCAATTTCAGAATTTTTATGTTTATGGAGTAGTTATTACGTACAGACGATTCCAAAATTTATTATTTAGCCGCCATATTGATACAATTTCACCGATTTTAATCACAATTACTGGAAAACTTATTTGAGTGTAAATTCAAATATTCCGTCAAGTTTCAACTTTCAATCTCAAAACGTTAAAAAAAAAAAATCATGAAAACGCCACTGGTCCTGGGACTCCTAGGGTAACATTAGCCACATTAGCTGATGCTTTTCAGTGATTTTCTCAGCTTCACCAACTAAATGCCGAGATGATACTTGAAAATAAGTCACGGTCGACACCTTCCCCAAACCTTAACGAAACAAATTTCAACACAACGACATAGAATCAAGCAAAAACGAATATGAATTGATTATAAGAAGGGAAAAACAAATAAATAAACTAATATCCCCCAAACCGGCTTAAAAATAATTTTTCCCAGTATCCATCTAAATCGTCCTTCCCGTGTAGATGGCGTAATCGTTTGAATGGAGCTAGGTGCTACAAAGAGCGCTAGCTGCTGGGCTACAACTCTTAGAAACCGGAATGGGAAGGGCATAATGACCAGGGCAGTTTCCTAAGTACAATATCGGCATTCTTCTGAGAAAATTAAGGAAATTCATGTAAATTTAGACAATATGTCAAATAGTAACTGAACTTCCCTGTCCCAAGTGACGTTACGAAATCTACGATCGTAAACATAGATCGTGAGTATTTCACGCTTAGTTGGAAGGAAAAAGGTTTTAGAATCTTAAATTATTTGATTTTTATTTGCTGACTACTTTCATTAAATTCAGACTTGAGATCAGTCACCATGAAGGAAATATTATAACATCGTTGAGTCTATACACACAATTCTTCAGTTTCTAACGACTAAACTTACGGCCTTGGTAGCCCATGTAGAACATAGGCCTACAAGTACACGCGGCTCTCATTCAAAGAGACAGGGTGTCAAAGTTCTTTATGTAGTTTTCAAGACCTGAGTGCGCTATTTCTTAAGTAAAGTATCTGCTCCCAAGGAACACTTGCCAGGTGTCAGAGCATTTTGATGAAAATTCGTATGTAGGTACAGTGATAGGTAAACCTTCACAGCCAAATTAATAGGTACTGTCGTCAACGGATAACGACAGGGGATCCCGAGAAAGATGGAACGACGTAGAGAGCAACTAAATCGAATGCAGAGTACGGAAAACACATTATCTATCTATCTATCTATATATATATATATTGAAAGCAAATGGCTATTAATGAATACTGGACAGGAGCTAATACATGCTTGATGGTATGACGACAATGATCGCCATCTTGAAAGCGGACATCTTGACTATGCTTCAGACATTTTAAATAGTAAGTACATCATGTGATATATCAATCTGCGCTGGAATATTCCCAGAAACACAATGACGATGCCAATTTTGGCATAACTTTAATCCTGTACGGCAAAATGACACGTGAAATTTACCAGGAGAAGGTCACTTTCACCTAGCATTACGCCTTCTTAAAATTGGGACTTCATTTTCCATTAGTGTATTTAAAACTTTACAGTGCACTTCATTCTGCGACCATGAGGATCACATTTTCCAACATAACAGCACATTTTATGTAGCTGTTTGTTTTTCGTTTCTTAAAATGTTTCAACAAGAAAATGTTATTTCATCATTATGCTCACACATTGTCCACGTCAATTTCATGAGCCATTTTGCCGTACAGATTAGAGTTATGCCAAAACTGACTTCATCATTGGGTGTCTTGGAACATCAGCACAGATTGATATGTCACATGATCCACTTACTATTTAAAACTTTTGAAGCGTAGTCAGGATGGCCGCTTTCAGGATGGCGGTCATTGTCGTCATACCATCCAGCATGTATCACCTCCTGTCCAGTATCCATTAATGGCCATTTGCTTCCAATACATATAACAGTTTATAAAAGAAAAAAACGTTTTCCGTACTCTGTATTGAATTTACTTGGTCTCTACGTTCCATCTTTCTTGGTTCTCCTGTCATTATTTCTTGACGACAGCACCTATAATTTTGACTGTGAAGGCACTGTACCTGCGTACGAATTTTAATCAAAATTGGGCTCTGATACCTGGCGAGTGTTCCTTGTCAGTTGCGATCAAGATTCTGACAAGAGTAAATTTAAAGTTCGTATCAAGAATCAAGCTTGTGCTTCTCGAAATGTCAGCTGAGTCCGTTTAACCATTAATCTATCGGAACGAAGGGTTCGATTCTCCGTCACGACATGGACCACTTTCTGTGTATTTTAAACATGTTAACGTACACAAGATATTTGTGTAAACAAATTATCATAATATCGAATTTATTTATGTTCAATATAAAAGGGATAGCAATCGGCTCGGCTCGAGCCGCGCAGAGATTATCTCGGTTCAGTATGAGTGAGTCGCTCGATGTGAACTGCGGCTCGTTTCCGCTCGACTCGGCATGAACTGCGGCTCGTTTTGGTTCGGTTTCGTATGAACAGCAGCTCGTTTCGGTATGAGCCGCAGCTCGTTTCGGTTCGGTTCGGTTTCGTATGAATAGCAGCTCGTTTCGGTATGAGCCGCAGCTCGTTTCTACACGGCTCGGCTCGCTAAAGAAACCTGAGCATGTTTGAATTTTATTTATTTATGGCCTTCAGGCATATATGGCTCAAGCTGGGATAAGCTAAGGGAAAGGAGTTGACTACGACCTAAGTTAAAGATATCATGCCGTAATTTACCTGGTATGAGTGAGGAAAAACCCTGTAGAAACCTCAGCCAGGATGGTCGGCAGCTGGTATCAAATCCAGGACCTCTAGAATGGGAAGCCAGCGCTCTACCAAGCGAGCTAGGGGCACTCGATATACAGTAAGTATGTTTGAAATCTAACGCACTTTTAATGTTCTTTGTTTTCTTTTGTAATGTCGTCCCTGGAGTACCTTAAACAGATGCCGGGGTAATTCGAAAACAATGGATGGGAAATACTATCACCTATTTTTATCTTCTCTATCGTCTTCAGTATCCAAAATACTTTGTTACGTCTATGTCTTTCTTTCCAAAAACTTGTCGTTCCTTTCATCAACTTTTCCAAAGGTAAACTGCAGAAAAGGAAAGACATCATCACTAGTTCTTTTAAGCAGGAATTACGGTTATTTTATTGAATCTTTTGTTCTGGTCGTTTGATTAATTACTACAGTCATTGAAAAAAATCGGAAAGTTTATAGGATACCCATGACAATAGAAATTATCTAAAAAATAAAGAAATATTTCAATATATCAAACATAGTATTTCAATCATCTTGCGAAACGATATTGATTATTTTTAAAATCTTAAGAATAGTATAAGATTCGTTGCTAGATTCGCAAACATGAACATTGAAATGAAAGTACCTAACATAATTTTCAATTCACGGATTCATGTGGATCTATTTTAAACCACAAATATAAGTGAAAACTAATAGATAAAATGAATGTTTTCTATATCAACTTGGTTGAAAACTAGATATAAACCGAGTATTACGCAGAACACTGGCAGTGAAGGTCGTCATTTTGAGAAGATAGAAAATATATTTTCTCTTTGGTCATCCCTTGAATACTGTGTACGCTCGGAGTACGACAAAATAATTGTATGCTATGAGCACAATAATGGCATGTACGAGGGCTGATCAATAAAGACTGAGACTGATTGTTGTACCGCAGTTTGCTTTGTTGCCGAATGCCGGCACGTTTGATAGTTGAAAGAGTTGTGTTTCATGTATACTCTCACTAGGTGGCAACATTGTCGTATCGGTAGGTTGGGAGTAATCCGCTGTTTTAGACACTGCTTCCATTTCGCCTCACAACGTGCTGTGTATATTCATACAATGGAGGTTACACGAGAAGAACAGTATGGAGCAATAAAGTTTTGTTTTCGCTTGAACCATACAGCTTCTGAAACATACGAAAAGCTCAAGCAAGCTTACGGTGAAAGTGCATTACCTCGAGCAACAGTGTTTCGCTGGTTCAAAGAATTCAACGAAGGACGAGTTTCATCCGTTAAGCAAGGCGGACCTGGTGTTTCGGCCTCTGTTGTGACAGAAACAAACATCAATACTGCTGCTGTGATTGTCTGTGAGGATCGAAGGATAACATTACGTAAACTAAGTGAAGTGTTGCGAATTTCATATGATAGTGTTTTTTCAATAATGCACGATCACCTCCATATATCCCGTGTTTGTGCCCGTTGGGTACCACGACTGTTGACTCCGGAACAAAAGACTGTTCGAGTTGAGACTTCCCGTGAGGTGCTGCGTTCCTTTGCTGAGGGAGGAGATGAGTTTCTTCAGTCAATTATCACTGGAGATGAAACTTGGTTACATCACTACGATCCAGAGGGAAAGCAAGCCAGCACAGTGTGGAAATCACCAGGTTCTCCCACACCAAAAAAGGCGAAAGTTGTTCCATCTGCAGGAAAGGTTATGGTAATCACGTTTTCTGATTGTAGAGGAATGATTTACTAGCATGTAGTTCCCCCTCACACTACTGTTACAGAGGCATACTACACTTTCGTTTTGGCCACACTGAGGAAGCACATTGTGAAGAAGCGACCTGAACTTCATCAACATGGTTGGAGACTTCATTATAACAACGCACGACCTCACGTCGCACTTTCAGTCATGGAATATTTAGCTAGATTCAACATCACTTGTGTACCACATCCACCTTACAGTCCCGATCTCGCTCCGTGCGATTTTTTTCTGTTTCCATCTCTGATGGCAAAGCTCCGCGGTACTCACTTTGAGAACTCTGAAGCAGTGATGAAGAAGTATGAGGCGATTCTGAAGGACATATCAAAAAAATTGCCTGCATCACGTGTTCCAGGAATGGCAGGAACGTTATAAAAAGTGCATTCACTCGGGAGGGGAGTACTTTGAAAAAGATCATGTGAACATAGAATTTGAGTAATAAACACATGTGTAAAAAAATCAGTCTCAGTCTTTGTTGATCAGCCCTCGTATGTCGGAAGTACGAAGCGATATCAAGAGTTGTTCCATACTGATTCGGCTACTACACCAAAGACTTCTTGCAGGAAACCATTCATCGTTTTGTTTTTCAGGAGAAAGGTGCTTCCTTGGAGACGTTTATTATGTACTGTAAAGTGTAGCTTTTATAGCAACATTACTTATAACGATACATCGCTTATAGCTTATTCTGTGGCACCAACATATCCCTCATAACTGCACTAACCTCGACTACAACAACATTCGGTTATAAAGACAAAATTTTTCAAGTTCCTTGGATGTCGTTATAACCGAGTTATACTGTATGGATATCTGAACGAAATAAACGTGTTCCACTAAAAGGTATATTTTCATCTGATCGTTCCTCTTATATTTCAAGTGTATCACACCATTTATGTGGGCACGAGGAAAGAAACACACCATAAGACCATCAAATTTCATCTCTTCAGTCAAATCAGCCTGAAGCATGTTTACAATGTTGAAACAACATCGTTACGTTAAGAAACGAAATCGTTAAATAAGTTACATGTCGACGCCTCTGGGTTATATTGTTGTATCTTCTATTGAATTTCTATGGATATACTACAATATAATCCTCAGGCATCGATGTGGTCACAATGCAAAGAACTGTTGACAAATGCTTCGGGATGTGTATATTGCATAGCAACAACGTACTTCCCAGTTGTAATTACACGTTAGGTGAATGCGTTTTGCTGTGGTTGAAAAATCCCAAGATTAATCATCTATTGCACCTGATCACTGAAGCTATCAATCAGAAAAGGATTCTCTCATAAATTTGTAAGAATGGTGACTACATTGCTAGATACAGCAGTAAGTAAAATTTTATGAGCGTAGTTTAACTGTTGTCGTTACTTTTCACGCGTACATTATATATGCTATTACGACATTAATAGCTTAAGGATAATTAATAACATCAGTTGATGAACGTATCTTCCGGTAGAGGGTATGTGCCCGGTACACACTAACTCAGAAAATCGAAAATTTCACTCTTTCCTCGATAAGAAAGTGTTTCCATACGTTGTTCTCAAGTACTTCAAGGGAGGATAAAACCGTGTTGAAGGCGCTGTCTCGAAATTCTCACTTGGCTTATTCAATAGTGTTGGATCGCTGACTGGTCAGTTGAGGTTTAATTTCCGCCGACCCATTTGCTTGTTTTTGCTATTTAAAATTTTATTACATAGTTTTCATTTGTAAAAGATGAAATTTTCATCTCAAAAGTGTGAGATACGATTGGAAATTCATCCAAAAAGATTTCATTCCAATCGAATAGATCTACATTTACCATAAATCACATCATTTTTCGAGCGGAAATTCTTCATCTTTTCTCCGACGAAAATTCACGCTAAAGAGTTGTTGTTCCTTTTTCCGCTATCGTAAGATGAAATATTCTGCTCAATTCAAGTTGGATTCCACTCTTCCAAATTTACTGTATAGTGACTTGAACTTTTGTTCTAGATATCATCTCGACATTCGCCTTAAGAAGTCAAACAACTTAGGAATTCTGGATCATTATGATCGCTTTTCCCAGACCTTTAGCTACTTGCTGTATATCATAACTTATTTATCTGCAACGTAAAACGAAATACATTTGCTTACGTATTGCTTTTATATAAATACGCTGGTTAAAAACAAATTAAGATAGCAAGGCAGAAACAGAAAAAGAGACAGTAAAAACTAACGGAACAGTGCTGTAGAGTAGTTCACTCGTAACAGATACAGCAGACTCACGCGAAAGAATGTGTATAGTAGAGTTCTGGATGATTTTGAAGCACGTGGGACAGGAAATGACGCTTGAGAGGTAAAGGTACAGGGTCATATAGGAGGACACAAATGACTATGTTCACCATATAAACTCGCCACTAGTAAGATGTACAGTCTCTGAAAAATGCTAACACCGCTGCACAATTGTCGGGAACGGAATTGATGAGGAAGTCGATCAAAGCCTGGGTTATTATGGACCACTCCTTCAGCAAGGGGATTTCCACATGTGATGAGTTGCTGAAGGTGCTGACCTAGCTGTGATGCGTCTCCTCATAATATTCCAGACGTGTTTTGTACGATTCAGGTCCGGGGACCACTCGGACCACACCAAGCGCTCAATATCTGTGTCCTAGGGAGGGTTTAACTTCATATTTTTAAAATGGTAGCAATTTTGTGAAAATCTGTTCAGAAATTTTAGCATTTTCGAATTTATTTAACAAAATTTGAGATTGCTTTACCTAGCATTTTAAAATAATACTTACTTACTTCTTGGCTTACGGAATTCGCAAGTTCATCGCTGCAGTAACAGAGGATTCTATCCTGGGCAATATTAAGCCGGTTTTCATCACAGATTTATTCTAGATCCCTTCTAATATTGATCACCCAACGCTGTCTTGGTTTCCCCAGCGGTTTTTTCCATCCGGCTTTTCAACCAAAATGGAATATGGTCTTCGTTTTTCTCCCATCCGAGCTATATGGTCTGCCTACCTTATTCGTTGTGATTTCATTATTCTTACATCGAGTGAGTCGTACAGCTCGTGAAGTTCTTCATTATTCAGTCTTCTCCATTCTCCTGTCATCTCGTCTCGTTTCGATCCTCATAAGACCTTATTTTCAAACATTCGTAATTTATTTTCATATGTTAGGATCGTACTACAACTTTCGCAACCATAAAGTATTACCGGCAGAGAAACCATTCTGTATATTTTCAATTTCAGCTTTCTTGATATTAATCGCGAGGTTATGAGTTTCCAGACTTAATACAAACTTGCGTTGTCCGATATTAAACGACTTTTTATTTCTTCCGAGATCTCGTTTATGGGTGTTACGTATGCTCCCAAGTATTTAAATTTGTTTACTTTATATTCTCATTCTTAATTCTTATGTATATATTTCCTTCATTGTCAGTATTTCGAATTGTTATGTATTTTATTTTCTCTGTGTTTACCTGTAGGCCTATCTTATCGCAAACTTCTAATAAGACATCAGTGCAAAAATGTATCTTAACTTTTACTCAAGTATAGATTATCGTTATGTTCTATAGGTGATGATTCATTTAACTTACTTCTTGGCTTTAATGTATTCTGAAACTACGAAACAAACTGATTGCAATATTCAATTATTAAAACATACTTTCGATTGCTACTCATACGTTTAATGCTTCAACCATGTCATACAAGTATACATTCAATACAGCACATATACCTATCTGCCGAAGTATATCTTTACTTCCTTTAATATACGCTGGAAACCTGGACATAACATTAACGTTACACATACAATAACGTTCTGAATAAAATTAATTTAATTTAAAAAGTTTTAGCAACAATCAATTGCTTCTGACTTTCCCTTCGAAAAACATAAGTTATGTACACAATTACAATTACTGTTCCAAGAAAAACATAACAACCTCCGACATTACTTTCTTCCACATACTCACTTCAATTCAAACTTCTCTGTAACTGTCCAAAAATGATTTCACTATCTCAGTATTATCATCTTCAATCATTTCTAATATCAACCCTTTAATTTGTACGAATTCAGGATGTTTTATCATATACTCATATCCCATCGTTTTAATTGTTTGTATCATTTTGTCTTCTTTGGATTTACTGTTCCACTCTTTCTTCTTTATTTTTTTACTTTACTGATCTCTGGTAACGAATTATCAACTTTTATCTCTTCTCCTTCCTGCAACAATCCACAGCCCTGAATTGGTAACTCTTGTTCTCCTTCGTCGCCTTTCACTTGTGCCATACTATCAAACATAATACTCTGTCCTTCTAAATGTGAATCTACATTTTCCTTTTCTTCTACAATCAACATTGACTGCTCCTGAGAATCGCCCCAAGCCACATATGGTGACAATTTCAACTCATTAATCTTTTCACCCATCTGATCTTTTAAAGATTCGAAAGCTAATTATATCCTCCGATGAAGTTTGTCTATGCAAGCTGGAGTAACAAAATTTACTTGACCAATGTCTATCACTCTTTCACAAAACTCTATACACTCCTGGTATCTCTTACTTTCATAACACACAGCTGCCAGGTCAGCATAATATGCTACATTGTTTTGATCTACCTTTATCGCTGCTCTTTAATGTTCCATCGCCTTACAAAATCCCGGAGTCGATAATACTCATTTCCCAAAACTCTATGTCTGTCATCATCTAATACATCCTCTTCACAATTCGAAATAGAATAATTACTGGATTTCAAATTACCTATTGTCATAGTTGACGCTTTTTCAATTGTTTTGCACTTATCCTTATGCTCAACTAAACCAATAGAATTATCTACCTGTTTTATGTGTATTGCTTCAATCTACCCTTGATCATATTTAGAACTAAATTCCTCCGTTTGAATACCTACATGAGACATTAAATGATCCGTTTGAATTCCACAATCCATTAAGGTAATCTCATCATTACTTTCAGAACTCATATCCGTATCTAAATCAAAACCATATATTTCTTCTGTTTGTGTATCCTTGGAAGCACCAGGGATACTCTCCAAAATAGTTACATTAATAGAATATCCTACTTTAGCTAGTCTCTCATTTGTTTGTTTTCGAACTTGACCTTACCAATTCGCGATCTCCTCAAACATTGTTTTCATTTTTAGACCCAACATCCGTATCCTCTCTATAACTGTCATTAAGCTGTAATCATTTCCTGGTAACTTAATTTTCTTTCGGCAAATTAACATAGCTCTCCAATCTGGTAAAAGAAGATCCAAAAACTCTTTTACCCAAAATAGGACGTAAATTTGATTGATTAAGTACTACAAAAACATTAGCTGTAGCAAGCCATTAAATATCACATGCAATTGAACTTCACGTAAGACAGACAATGCGGTATTATTGACTAAATATAAAATACCTGCTCTAGGTACCATATTTACTTCACAATTCAAAATCTGTAGTAGTTGAAAAGGCAATAAATTTAACGAAGATCCTTTATCACATAAGAACTTACAAACAAGATTACCAATTTGTATATCAACTTGCAAGGATGGAGAATGAAAACTATCATATGCATAATTCATTCCTAATTCGTCCATATACATTAAATCATCGACATATACAGATCTCAAATATGACATCTCTAATTCAACATTCTCCGTTCTAATTTCCCTGTTATCAGCTTCCTCTACTAGCTGTATATTTCTCGCCAAACATACTACCCTAAAGTGAACTCTTTTCTGGCAACGAAATCATATGGCATTGTAAGCTTTGCATCTTCCTAGCTCGTGAAATCTAGCGTAGTTCTTACAAGGATTCTGTCTTGCGGTTGTTCTATTGAATCTATCCTCCATTCTAAAACGTTCTTTATTGTATCCTTTTGCAATTACGTGTACTAAACCTTCCTGAAACTGGTGAGATCTCAAAGTGTCCGCTTCTACATCAATCTGTTCATTTAATGACGCTATTTTCACAGCTTTACTAGATGTTGACTTTGATTCTGAAAAAAAAAGCCTTTTTCGTACTACATACGACTTTAACCCCACCACAAATTGATATCTAAGCATGTCTTCAGCAAAGCCTTCATACCAGCAACGAACTACCTGTCTGTTTAGTATTCTCACATAATCTTGTATGGACTGTATTTCGACCTGTTTTAACATATAAAAACTGTATATTTCTATTATCTCCGAGTATTTCTTACCGAAATGTTCCAATAAGGTAAATTTAATCTCTACATACGACTTTTGCCCTGTTGGGGATGGCGAACTGATATCTTTGAGCACATCGTAAGCCTCTGAATCAATCATTGCTACTCGATTTCTTCTCTTCCACAATTGACTGTGCTGAGTAAAAAAAGCTCAAATCTTTCCAAATAATTTTCTATATTTGGTTCATTCACAAATAATGCCTGAATTGTAAACATGGAATGCATCATCTTTACTATTGAACACCGTCTTGCGCCACTGCAAAAATGTTTCATAACTTCTACTCAAGTATAGATTATCATTCGCTATCTGACAGTTGTTAGGTTCTATAGGCGATGATGCATTTATCTTACTTCTTGACTTTAATATATTCTTAAACTACGAACCAAGCTGATTAATATATTCAATTACTAAAACATACTTTCGATTGCTACTCATACGTTTAATGCTTCAACCACATAATCCAAGTATACATTCAATATAACACATATATTTATCGACCGGTCTCTCTTTACTTCGTTCTTTATCAGCATCGTCCTTATCCATATACAATGCTTTAATATAGGTTGGAATCCTGGACATAACAAAATTAACATTACATACATGTATATAAAAATATATACAAGAATCTAAATACAATCTTCTTTCCATAACGAAAATGCAACAATGCACAAACTGCCTTTTCTGAATAAAATACATTTAATTTAAAAAGTTTCAATAACAATCAATTTCTGCTGACAACAGCCATTGGTATAACTTTGTAGTGCATCAATATCATCATCCCCTATTAAATTTACATCTTCCGCGTACGCGAACAGTTGATTCAAGTCATTCAACGTTAGTCCCTTTTTGTCTACTTTTTTTCTAAATTGCATATTCTAACGCAAAGTTAAAGAATAATGGTGACAAGGCATCACCTTGTTTTAATCCGTTGCGAATCTTGAAACTATCTGACATATTATCACGTATCCGTACTCTGCTTATGGGGTCGCTGAGTTGAACAAGTTTCTTCGGAATTCAAAACGGTACGAGGATACTGTATAACTTTTTCCTTTTGATAGAATCATATGCTTTCTTAAAATCAATGAATAGCTCGTTAACAATCCCAGTGGGATTTCTTCTCCAAGATTTGTCTCAAGGCGAAAAACTGGTCTAACGTGGATCTGTTTCTTCTAAATCCACATTGGTGTTCTCTAATTATTTCATCTACATATACGCTTAGGTGAGTTAGCAGGATATTACTCAATACTTCGTAACACGTTGGGAGTAACGAGTTTCCGCGGTAATTATTACATTCCGACTTATCGCCTCTTTTATCAACCGGAACTATTATTCAGGTTTTATATTCTTTTGGAAACTCCTCTTCTCTCCATAAAGCGGTTATCGATTTGTGCAGTTCCTTGATTAGTACCGTTCCTTGAAAATTTGAAATCTCTCAGCTTAAATTTGTAGGAGCAGCATTGACATTTCGTAAAACGATAAAAAAAAAATACATTAGACATATACGGAGATAGTGTTGCCATCTTTTGGTGGGGATCTAGCCTTTACATTAACCTTAACGACTTTGTTTGCACATGTAGATTCAGATCACAAGATGGCTGAATGTTAAGAGGTTAAATTAATCTAAATAAGTTCATTTTTCGCTCTTTCCCTCTAAGGTAAATGTGAACCTAGAATCTTTAATACCTAGCAACGAGTGAGTTTCACGGGTGATAGTTTTCATGTATATTATAAACACAACATAGTCTCTTAATGAAAGGGAAGTTTAATGTCCAGTTTTAATTTTTTCTTTTTCTTTTTTTTACTGAAGTAAGAGGGGACAGGAGTTTCCAGTATTGTATGCAGTGTGTTAATTACGAGCATAGTGTTTGACATTCGCCCAAACTGTTTCGCTATTCCCCCAAATACGCGGTTAAATGCCAGTTCGGTATTACCCCACAGGGTTCTGAGTTACTCCATTTCAAACACTTTAGACATTTATTTTTTTCTCAGCAGGATATAACATCAGATGCGCCAATTATACACCATGTATGGACAACACATGAATGTGTAAATACGTTATAAACAATTTATCATGTATTCCTTAATTTTTCCAAGCTTTGTAAAAACCTTTAAGTGTTCGCCATTACCCTCCTTTCCTATACATCAATGCTCAGCACTGATACCGAAGTGTCCTCACAATCTTATATGAATTAGTCACGTGGTGGATAGTTCCCCCTACGTACGGCTGTAGCGATCTCATCAAGTACTAAGCTAGAGAGTACGTCAGAGAACCAATTGCATTCATACTGGACGCAGTGGAACTTCTGTTTAATGAACTTTAGGCAACTGTATAATCTAGGAGTTGATGTGTACTGTGGAATGAGTTTCCTCTTATGATCTCTTGATATTTTCGGTTATCTAATTAGTTTATTGCCTTTCTAGTAACGGTTGTAGTTGGATATGTCTCTGTGTAGAGGACGATAATCAACGTCTTCCAATAAAGTTTGCATTTTCTGTCTGTAATCTTCTGTCTTTATTACGACTATTGCATTTTCCTTGTCAGCGTAGCTGGTAGGAAAGTGAGTTGATCATTATTCCCACTATTTTTCAGAGCTTTCTTCTCTTTGGTAATGTTGGCTTTGGGTCTTGTAGCATGAGCCAAAACGAAGAAAGTTTTTTGTTTCTAGTTGATAGCTCTTTCCACGCTCTAGTCAGCCATCTTGGTATGCACTTTAAAAGAGTGGAAAAGACTTAAAATTGATCAACTTGTAAACCGAGGTTTTGTTTACTCTTTTTGTGTTGTTTAATTATGGTATATTAGCATATCAATGGTATATTAATCAAATTAGCATATCAATATATAAAGTTACGAATAAATAGCACTTTCTTAAATTCTGGGTGTGCATACCAAGATGGGAGTCTGAAGTTGGTACGTTCGGTTCAGGGCTTACACTTTGGCCTATCATCTAATTGTAATGTCCTTGGTTGCGTTAATGACGTCACGTCTGACACAACCTATAGTTAGTTGTTTAAATGTAGATTTCCAACAACTATGGAAGTTAGCAAGATGGAGGCTTACTAGAAGAAAGCTGCTGATATCTCTTGTGAATTTTTTACAACATTTCAAAGTTTTTTCGGTCTCTCCTTCAAGAAAATTTACTCATTGGTGTCATTAAGTGTTGCTGTGTTTTATATAATAGTTTTACATCATGAAAATTCAAAATTAACTGTGATAACAACATCGAATTCCACAGTGACACGAGAGTTAAGAGTGACTGACAGCTATGACTAGCAACCAATAAATAACTGACCATAAACATCAATTATTAAGACTGTTAGACTGTAACACTATATTATATTATAAATATTATAATAAACCATGAATTATTAAAACGAACGCGCAATGGATGGGCATAATTAGTCATTTCCGCGCTAGACTACAAAATACGAATATGAATACGAATCCAACAACTATGGCCGAAAATCAACATGGGCTGCATTCAACGCAGTGAGCTGCTCTGTGAGCAAGAATTTATGGAACTAATAGATTATCAGATTCAGGTTTTGCAATTTTGGTCTATTATCTAATTCTAATGTTGTCAACAACGTCCAGTCTGACAACCTATAGTTAGTTCTATAAATCTTTGCTCACAGGGCAGCTCACTGCGTTGAATGCACCCATTGTCGCACACAAATTTATATAATGGAGTTATTTTGTTTGTTTGTTAAATTGATAAACTAGGGTTCAATATCTAAATTGAAACACAGGGAACAGGGAATGAAGGAAATAGGAACGTAAGAATTAGGGATGAGATCATAGAGAAAGTAAACAAATTTAAATACTTGGGAGCATACGTAACAAGCAAAAATGAGGTAACGGAAGAAATAAAAAGTCGCTTAGTATCGGGGAACGCATGTTTCTATTCGATCCAAAAACTTCTAACATCGCAATTAATAACAAGGAAATTGAAATTGAAATATATACAGAACGGTTATTCTGCCGGTAATACTTTACGGTTGCGAAAGTTGGAGTACGACCCTAGCTGATGAACATAAATTACGTGTATTTGAAAATAAAGTTTTGAGAAAGATATACGGGCCGAAACGGGACGAGATGACTGGAGAGTGGAGGAGACTGCATATTGAAGAACTCCACGGACTGTACGATTCACCAGATGTAAAAATAATGAAATCGCGACGACTAATGTGGGCAGGCCATGTAGCTCGGATGGGGGGAAAAACGAAGATTATATTCTATCCTGGTTGGAAGGCCGGATGGAAAGAGGCCATTGGGAAGACTGAGACGTCGTTGGGAGAACAATATTAGAAGAGATCTTCGAGAAATAAGTGTTCGTGATGGAAACTGGCTTGGTATTGCCCCAGGATAGAATCCAGTGGCGAACGTTTGTTACTACGGCGATGAACTTGCGAGTTCCATAAGCCATAGAGTTAGTTAGTTAGGGTTCAATATCCCTTTCGTTTGAAATAACATATCAATTAATTATTTTATCGATTTTTCAAATTTGTTGCTAAAATAATTAATTGTAAAAATCAATCATTGTCTTTTTTTTTAGATAATGGAGTTAAATCTATAAATTCAAATTCACTGAATTAAAAAAAAATAAAAAAAATATTAAAACCAAAAGCATGTTATATCCTATACGCGGTGTTTAAAAACTACACGATAATATTTCAGGAATGAATTTACCATAGTAACAACATGAAAATTCATGTCAATGTAAAAAGATGTATGAACTCGAAGCTAGAGATGCTCTAATTAAGCGAGGCATCGTCATAAATGGCACAATATTTCTGCAAAAAATATGTAGGCTTTGTCGGCTTAGAAACTGACGAAGTTGTACCAAAAGATTGTAGTTGCGATATGGTTACGATTGAGAAGTGTACATTAGAAAGGATTCTCTACAGAAATATTTTATCGTGATAGGATTTGCCAATGAGCGGTAGACAAGGATAAAAGCTTCATGATTACTTTATCACATGCTTTGCCCAAACATATTCTTAAAGTACAACTGTCATTGTCATTTGCTAAGGCGACGTGGCTTATTCCATTATCTCTGGAGATATTACGTCATTTGTGCCAAAACTGTGCTAGCTTTGGACGGTTCTAGCTTCGAAATGACACACTTCTTGACAAAGATTATAGCTACATTATCAAATGTCATCCTTGTACTCTAATGTATTAATTTCCGAATCTTAGAATTGAATTACGAGTTATATATCTATCTACTTCCGAATGACTGGGTCTCAGGCGATAGGGCGTCCGACTACGATTCGGGCTGCCCGAGTTCAAATCCCGGACAGGACGCTGGAGACCTTTCTTCAGTGCTCCCATGTCTGGTGCTCTGAGGTGCACACAGCCTCCTATCAAATTGCGTACCAGAATATCCTATGTATTCGTGCGCACCTTGGGCCGTAAAGGCGGTCGAGCGTGGGACTGACCACTCCGCCTCACCTTGGGTGTTACTTCCACACACCCGACACGCCGTGCACAGGGGATACATTTACCTTAGTTAATATAGAGTACTTTTCTATTTTATGTTAAATCGGGCAGGATCTTATGTTCCCGTGCTTGAATTCTTGAGAGGGCTTATCTTACCCTGTTCCGCGCTAACGACGCCCATGAAAAAAGCACATTGTAATTTTCCACATTAAAATACGTAGTAACGAAAAACAGAAGACAGTAGTAAAGTTTAGTTCAGGATTGTTTATATGTTTTCCTTCTTTCCTCATGGAATTCGTTATCTTGTTAATTGGGTCTGCACGGAGACGGGTAGGTCAAAGGATGTCTGAATCGATTAACATCGGTTTTTTTTTCTTCTTTTCCTAGCCCTGACACCACAGAGAGCGCTCTCATCGACGTGAGAAGGCCATCTTCACTTTTCTTCTGTCGGTTTCCCTGTTTCTATCCTGTTAAAATGTCTGCTATCCTTGAAGTACATGAGGTCATTCCAACAATTTGGATTCTTTGATCAACATACGTTCCTTCTTGTGTTATGTTAACTCTTTAGAAAGAGTGTTGTGATTCTAAGGTAGTAAATGACAATGATAAATTGTAGGAAAAAAGAAGAAATGTCAGGGGTAATAGACTAATAAAACGGAAGCATAAATTTTAATTTTTCGAGCATGAGTAGTTTGACTTAAAAAGTTTGTACTTATGTCATTGATAGTTTAATATTAAAGCATCAGAGCTTGTACCTATGTGTGTGGATGTAACATATAATTAAGCTGTCAGAGATGCAAGGAAGAAAAAGAAACACGTAAATCGTTTTTTTCTCTATCTCACTCATGTGGACAGACTCACATGATTTCATGTATGTTTGTACATTAGGTCATGCAGTAACACAGTAAACACTACTAAGAAAAATGATTTGTATGTATCCAAGTTTCGTGGATTAGTAGCGAAGGCTTGGAACAGCAATGGAAAATACAACAATCTTAAAAACCCTCATTAAAGTGATCTAAAGTTATTCTCCTCAGACTTCCATTCAAACGCTGGAATGGTACCTAGTAGCTGGTTCAGAGATACCAGACGTTATATCCTCCTTATCGTTTCTTAAGAAGATCTCGCTCTGAGGAACGTCTTCCTTCAGACTTATAACGGGATTAGGCCGTAAACCCTGATAGAGATCACTAATGTAAATTAAATTTACATTGTTAGTTAATTACCAATTTTATCTCCTAAATAGTAAATTCAAACGTGATATTCAATTCCGAGATTTAAAGATTCTTAGTTTTGATTGTGCATAGGGATAAAAAGAGTTGTTTGAGTATATATTTTCAGGCCTGAAAGAAGCCTTTTCTCACACGTAAGGGATAAGGGTTATTGATTGGACAACTTACTTGTATGTGAACTAAATTCTCGAGTTAGTTATTTCGTCTGCCTGAGTGTGTACTACCCTGAAAAAAAAAGTTCTATTAATGTAAGTCGTACACGCCGTATAGTGAAGTAATCAGTTTACCTTATATGACTATAATTCAGTCTAAGTTTGTAGGTGTGGAACATATCTAAAATGCACCCACACAACAAGCAGTCGTCATGGCAAATATAATGAGAAAATTTCAATAGTACTACTTTGCTAAATACTTCAGAGAGATTCCCATAACAGTCATCAGAACAAAGACATCATCAATTCTGCACGTGCTTCTATGTGAATATGCTTCTATATGCATCAACAAGTTATGTTATGCTTTGAGGTTGTGTAATTACTAATGGAGTGGACAGTATTCATATCCTGGATACTCATCTTCTGAATCCCATTTTTTTAAAATAAATTTTGGATTGCTTGTGATGTAACATTAACTTGCATGTCCTGGGCGAGTGCAGAAGCCAAATCTTTAGCACTAATTCTTTAAAAGTTTTGTTCACAGAATGAATAATGTAGGTTTCATTCCGGGCAGTTAGTTTCTTTGGTTCGCCAGAATGGATTCTATTGCACAATAATTGTTCTGTTTTATGTTTCTTTATGATGTATCCAACGGTAGAGCATGGTTTACCAACAAGCTTGGCTATGTCTCAGTATCTTTTACCTTCCACACGTAATTTGAACTTAAAGTGAGTTCTTCCAATATTGTTCCACTCACTTTGTTCTCCATAATGGTTCTTTAGGCCTGGCGCGGTGTGGATAGCTTTAATACACTACGCACATTGCTTTTGTACACAAAAGGATACCTAGAACATATCTTTCGAGAGTAGTATGGGGTTGGCCAAATAATTTTTTTGCTTTGAATTTACGTAGTTGTCACTCTTCCGTTGCCTGACACATTACAGGTGCATCGAGTGGTAGTTATTTCTATAGCATTCTATCTAAGGCATCCAAATTATCATAAAAGGGCAAGAGATTTCGAAATGGGCCACGTTCTACGTGTGATACAGTCTGTTTCTTCTCTTTGTTGAACTTGTCCAAATATTTTTTTTTTTACCCACTGTATATGATATCTATCCCAGCTCACCTAGACCTCACACTTTAGAACGTATATTAAGAGGATGGGCGCGTAAATGTAACTAACAATATTGCCATGTTATTTTTTCACAAATAATCTGGAACCCTTCTAAGATATCATTGTATAAAATGTCCGCCATCTTGAAGCTACTTATAAACTAATCCTTAACAAGGCCACATACGTATCACAAAACTACGATACACTCTTTACGTTTATTTTCTTTTGTTGGGCTTTAACTAAAGTAACACATTCTATTTCTACAGTATATAACATTGAAATTTAGAACGAAATTAATCAGATTTCGGGCGTGTTTAATGGGAGAAAAGTATGGAAATCGCTCGGGCTATGCAGGCACGTACCCAGACACACATGTTAGATGGGGCTCTGGAAAAATTAGTCAACGAAGTTTTTGTTATGATACAATTCATTCGATTAATTATACCCTATGGGATGTAAGAGATATTACTACCATGTATTGACCAGGAATAAAGAAAACAAAGCTCATTGTACTCACTAATTCTGGAGACGCAACAAATCACAGTCATGCCTGTTTACAATAACTATTTGGGTGATCTGTGTTGACAGATGCATGCTATCTAACAGAATAGAAACACACACTTTGCCATTGCACAATGGTTTCATAATTTAACGTAAAAAAGACTCAACTTAGGTGCTGCAGCCAAACACAGCAATTACAGTAAGCATTCCATATGTTTTCTTAAATGCAAGGAGATGTTTAAAACATCTTGTTTTGTTACATCTTTTCTCAAAATATATTCTTTGGCAACTGCTAGTTACCCTAGAGAAAGGAATGGCATGCCAAATTCTTCCATTTTCTCCACTTCATGTATGTCAAAGTCACACACCATGATAGAACCCTAAGAAGTTCACTGTTTGTCAAATCTCCCCTCTCAAGCTCATTTTCTAGCAAATCTAGGGTTTCATGGAATATTCTCAGATTTTCCACATAATTAAAGGAAGTGCAAGGAACATTTTTCATAACTACAAAATCCTTCATACACTTTTCTTTTATGTTTGTTTCGTAGGTATTTTTCAATTGTTGAACAACAGTTTTGTATTAATGCTTCTGCATCATTCAAAGTTTCTTCAAATCTGATTGAAGTTTGCTTTCTTCCTCTTTTGCATATCTTTTAAAATTGACTTTGAAAAATTTTATCAGCTGGACGTAATAATGTAATAAGAAATTCTCATTAAAGTGAGGCAAAAACGAAATTTTTGATAACTGTTAATATGCCAGCACTTGTAGCAACGTCACAACCAAAAGCTTTATTACGCTTTACAATCTTCAGAGTTTCCTGTATTTCATTCAAAAATGACCTGACCACCTCTGTTACCACAG
This sequence comes from Lepisma saccharinum, assembly GCA_022664845.1. Taxonomy (NCBI): domain Eukaryota; kingdom Metazoa; phylum Arthropoda; class Insecta; order Zygentoma; family Lepismatidae; genus Lepisma; species Lepisma saccharinum. The sequence goes on from JAGDQP010001630.1 coordinate 32,795, forward strand.
CATGTCCTTTATATAATGCATTCACTTTTGGTTGTTTCAGTCATCATTCTTATATAGTACTAGCTGATTGGGGCGGGGTGAATATGTTATCAACCCTCCCCCCATGCCGATGGGGGCTGAACTTGGACTTAAACAGCGCCGGGAGTGTTACTATTCATCTCAGCGACCTCGAAAACTATGGATTCAATAATACAGTGGCCACGGCGTAAGAAACGGTGTGCAATCACGTACAAGCAGCACTAGACGTCCCTACCATTGGCTGCTGGGAGCGTAACACAATAGAAAGCATCCCCGCTGTTGCCTCCGTTCAAACCCCGCTCCATCTCTTCTAGGCGGAGCCACATCGGTTCTTATCCCGTAGGAACTATAACATCAGTCGTTTTCTATTATTTTTACATGTCACCCCTTCCCACCCCCACCCCTTTCTAGGGGTATGATACCCAAGATAGCCGTTGTTAATGAATTGATAGTCATGCCAAATTTAGCCACTTGGAGGTAGTCAACCCGTCGAACAACATTGTAATGTGGATTGCCGCGTGCTTTGCTTTCAACTGTTCCATTATTGTTATCACCACCATTGGAATTCATTAGACATTTAGATAATAATTTTAGAATCAAAGTGATTTGATAACTTTCCAGTTCGATCCAGTGTATTTTCATGTGCGAAAAACCATTCCAATCGGTCAAGCACTTTTTGTATGATGTTCACGCTAACATACTCACTTCAATTTTATAGAGAGAGATAACTTATTCGCCAGTTTAAGATATACACCCTCCATTCCGAAAGAAACCGAACTTTTAAAAACAAATAGTACCACTAGTGCCATCTGTTGTAATATTTTACCGGTAGATGGCGTAGTCCCTCATTGATAACTGGTATAAATGTCATGACATTTGGATGCACGGCAACAAAGTTATTGCGTTTCAACTGTCAGTGTGTTGTGTACATCGGTCGGAAAATGAGTTTCAAACAACGAGCTGCAATTGAGTTTTGTGTTAAACTGGGTAAACCTTTTACTGAAACGCACCAAATGCTACAAAATGCATATGGTGATGAGTGTCTATCCCGTACGCAAGTTTACGAGTGGTTCAGGCGATTCAAATCGGGTAGAGAGACGCTGGATGATGACGAAAGATCAGGCCGTCCCAGAACCGGATTATCGGAAGAAAACATCGAAAAAGTGCGTGAATTCATCAAACATAACAAAAAAGCGTCGTTGAAAGTTATTGAAATGGAATTAGGCATTCCTCAAACAACCGCATACCGCATTTTGACCGAAGTTTTGGGCCTTAAGAAGGTTAATTCGCGGTTTGTACCACACAAACTCACCGAAGACCAAAAAGTTGATCGAATTGCGCATTGCAAAGACATTGTTAAAAGTGCTCGGCAGGATCGAAACTTCTTGAAATCGATTGTAACTGGTGACGAGACGTGGTGTTTTGAATATGAGCCCGAAACAAAGCGGCAAAGTGCTGAATGGAGAGCGCCGGATGAAGGACCACCCAAAAAAAGTCGCTTGGTGAAGTCAAAAGTTAAGGTGATGCTGATTTGTTTTTACGATTCAAAAGGAATTATCCACAAAGAATTTGTTCAGCCCGGCCAGACAGTCACTGGAGAGTTTTACTTGGGCGTCATGAAGCGTTTGCTGGCAAGAATTCGTCGTATTCGGCCCGAATATCGAGAAATCGGCAGTTGGACTCTTTTGGACGATAATGCACCATCACATCGTTCGCGACTTGTAACTGATTTTTTTTTTCAAAAATCACATTATTCGTTTGCATCATCCGCCCTATTCACCAGATCTCGCTCCGTGCGATTTCTATCTGTTCCCGAAACTGCATTTGGCGATGAAAGGAAAGTGGCACGCATCGATTGAAGCCATTGAGAAGGCGACGACCGCCGTCCTAAAGACCATTCCAATAAAGGACATGGAGAAGTCGTTTGACAACTTGTTGGAGCGTGCAAATATGTGTATCGATGCAGAAGGGGAATACATTGATTAATAAAAATGAGTTGTTCCAAAATGTACATTGTTTTTTTTGTTTTTTTAAAACGTTCGGTTTCTTTTGGAATGGAGGGTGTAAATACTTCTCAGGTGTGATGTGAAAATAGGCATACGTAACAATTTCTTTTAATTACTCAGTGACACTAGGTAGAACACTAGGATATGGCACTCTGGAGACATTGTATAACTCTTTTTTCGGTAGAACGTTTTAGTTATCCGTCAGTATATGAAATATTAAAGCCATTAAAGCTATTTGGAATGTGAAACGTGGCAAATCTTTCTAGTGAAACGAGGAAAAACATTTGCTTCAAGAGAAAATCACAACGAGTGTCAAAAGAGGATTGATGTAAGAGCGTTAATATCTAGTGATTAAAGATATTTGCCAAGTTGTAAATACCGAGTGAAGTTATTCTCTTTCTCTTTTGAAAATTAAGTAAAAATCACTAAATATTTCTTTATTGTCGATGGAGAGAACAATGCATTCAAACATACTTATATCTCTGCATAAGTTATTAATTTTGGACGATTGTTAATGCTTATCCGTGATCAGTATTCGCTATGGCTTATGTTTTACAGCTAAATCACTCACATTTACTTAACGTTTTATATTTAGTTTTCTTTTCACTTGTATCTCTCGCTTTTCGTCCTTTTTCACGTTCGTACCCGTCACCTATCTTTAAATGCTTGTAGAATCTTCTTCACTAAATTTACAGAACACATATTTTATTGTTGGGACAGTTGATCTCTTGCTCAGTAACATTTTAAACATACTTTCAAAGAGTATTTCACTTCAAAATATATATGTTTAAATAGTTCTTTCGTTGGTGTGATATGTACTGTACATAAGACCATTTTATCCTTGTCTTATATGAATATCTACTTGACCGATTCTTCGTGTTCCATTTTCCTAGGCTTTTTCACATTCAAAGATCCTCTTTGGAATATTAATACTTTAATTTGTTAATTACATACTTTATGATTTAGCCTGAGTTTGATATTTTCTTGCCACAAATTAGAACTATATGAATATTGTTTGCTTAGATTTGATGAATATCAGATCTGCTTTCTCTCTTGACTACAGTTTCAACAGCACTTTTTACGTTCGAGTGCTGGACAGGTATTTGTAAAGAACACATCTTGGATTGAATTAACGGTGACATAATTTACTTATTAGTTGAATGTTAACAGTTAACTAACCCCATCCGAAAGTAATAGCAAACTATTATTGGTCTTTTTCTCAATCAGATTACTAACAAATCATTTAAAATTACATTTTTACATCTGGTTAATTAGTTCAAAATTAAATGTTTGGTTCTTTGTGTACCAAATACCCACTATGTCCATGTGACCTGCTTGCTGTGTTTAAGACAATTCGAAACACTGGGATTGGTACTCAGAAAAAGCATGGAAAGATCATAATTGCTCATAATTGGAAGGAGATTTAAACATATTAACATAATATGAACTTTCTCACACCATCAGTTGCCCTCGCACAATGTTCCAGCATGTGTACCCTTTTCTGTACTTCCCAGCAAATCATTGTCTTTCACTCTGTACTCTGTAATCTTTCGTAATTACTAATATGGGAAAGACGACACGACAAATTGGTGTCAAAACAAACACACTCACTTTCAAACACGGGCGACAAAAAACATAAACAATAGAGCAGCCATCACTAGTATTGCAAAAGAAGACAAATCTCCTTATCTTGATCGTTATTGTTGCTACAACAAGCCTTCTAAAATGATAAACGCGATGAAACAATTACAACATAATTGCTTTTATTCTTGACTTGTGTGTGTGTTGTTATGTATACCTCGCCACGAATTACAGTTTACAAGGTAGATAAAAAAAATGGATGAAGGTACGGGGAAGCACGAAGGACAGGTTACCCTAGAGGGTAAAACTTTACTTTGAGAACTTTTATCAAAACAACATTCCTTGGCTGTTTCTTTCTGTGGGATATATGGCAAAACGATGTTATCAGCAAGAGAGGGGGAGGTAATGTTACTCGTTTCTGCTTGACCTTTGTGAGAATGAGTTCAGCAATTAACGAAACGTCAAAGAAAGAAAAAGGACGAAGTCGACGGAACGAAATGAAAGCGAAAACTATACCCAATGAAAGCAACAAGGGCTCTGGTTTTGAAGAAAGATGTTCTATACATAAGCAGCGTAATGTTGAAATGTAACTTCTTCCCACAGAGGCAGGCTCATATGAGAAATAAGAAGAAAGGTAAATCCCTTCTTCCCACTACATCCGTTTGTTTGCTTTCATAGTCTCTCGACAAACGTTATGCTTCGATGAAGCTGCGTGGAACGGAGCGACTTGAAGTAGGTAATCCTATTCAACACTTGAAGGGAATTAAAACAAGGAAAGAATGTGAAAGAATTGTTCATTTTTTCAAATCCACATTTTTTTGTTCAGTACTGAAGCTCTCCTACCTTATCATGAAACAATTGCACTACACAACATGAGTAATGCTTACGAAATATTGCTTTAACCCTCTCTTGTAATTTAAATGCAAACAAAGCATTATTATTATTATAACTGTTTCAATTACATCTACTAAAATAGTCATGAAATTGCGACACCGTGAGGGATTCTCATATCAATAAGAGCTTCTGAAGAGGATGAGTACAAATCTTAGTGATTAATTTCTTAATAGAGAATTTTTTGTTGGTTTCTCAACTCCCATATGGGAATCAGTGAATGATAACCTTATTTATTAAGGTTAAGGGAAAGTTGGATAAATAATTCTAGCTTTACTTGACTGTAGTGTGTACAGTAACCAACTAACCAAAAGTACTTTTTTCCTTCAATGAAATTTTCATCCTACCACTACACAAGGCTATAGTTAAATATTTCAGTGGTGGTTTGGTTTATCCAGGAAAATGTATTTTCAAAGAAATAAGTAGATTCCAACCGGCATGATAAAATGGGGTAGTCATTCGAACCAAAAATAAATTTCATGACACATCGATAATCATAAATATGAACCTATCTCACTTGCTTTGCGAGTACATAAGCTATAAAAACAGTGATGATAATATAGGGAGATAAGATTCCATTAAATAGATCACTGTTAAAGATAGATGACTTATGTAATTTCCGTTGCAAAGTAGCTTTGAAGATTTCAGAAACAATGTCTCCTTTTTCCATAATTAAAAATAAATGTTTTACAAAATACTTACTTAGAATATCGATACAAATAGAGAGCCTATTTTGTCTAATGTCACCCTATTTTGTTTGACTGCCTAGGTTCTAATATTTTAAGGTGGCTTTGCTCAGCAAGTTGCACAAGGTCAAATAAACGACCACTATATTACACTTAAGAGGGCTCCTCGCTCCAAACCCACCCTCCATTTTAAACATTTTTAAAAATAAGGGTATTTAAGAAACTAAGAGTACTATCAAAAATGTAAGTTCATAGCGCACTAGAACTTACACATTGCTATGAAATACAATGGACAGCGATCTCGAAAACTTGTCGATTGATGAGTGATCAGCCTTCAATCAAAAAGTGACGTCATAATCTTTGAAACGTATCACTCATCAATGGACTAGATCTCGAAATCGCTGTCCATTGTATTTCATAGTAATTTGTAAGTTCTAGTGTGCTGTGAACTGACATTTTTGATAATACTATTAGTTTTTGAAATATTTTGAAAAATGTTAAAAATGTGGGGTTGGAGTTAGGAGCCCTCTTAATAACTGTAAAATAAGACGAGATTGTTATATTTTCCGGTCCAGGTTTAACAAAACCACAAACGAGCAACAAATTTGTAACATTGAAGCGTAGAAAAATCATTTTTTTAAAAATAAAGTTCACTGAGATGGGGTCTAGTAGAATTGAGAAAAACTATGAATGACAATGACAGGAGTGGACACAATTGATCCATCTTCTCAGAGCTGGTATGAAGTCAACACCCTTCTGTTTGTATAAATCATGCAAGCTATGTCATCATTTTTCTTTTAAAAATAATAATATTAAAAAAATAAAATTAAATATTAATATTAAAAAATATCATTTAAAAAAAATAACTCAATAGAAAAATAATTTGAAACAAAAAATTAGAACTCTCGCCGCGATAGTTCAAAGAACCAACCGCTTTGCAGGCACATGGGTTCGAAGTCTTTCGTTTAAGATTCTTCTTGATGAAATTTGAAATGAGTTGGGAGTGATATGTGCTGTATATGTATTTCTTTTTCTTATAGCATTTATGTTGACTAAAATTGCATGTAATCATGCTGTTATATGATTATTATGTTGCTTTCTAACGAGACATTCTGTAAATATATATGCTAAATATGGCAATTGAAAAAAACCCAATGATATTAAAACATAATAATATTGAAATCTCTTCAACTTGTTAAAGTATTGATAAACAATGTATGAAAAGTACGCTTTTAACTTTCATGCGGTAGAGAACGTCACCCCGAAGACATGAGATGGTCCTCTTTTATCCTGCATCTACCTATATCCAGATCGACGAACGACAAAAGCAAGGTTGGAAAAAACAATTTCTAAAGATTATGAAGTAACAAGAACTCCTCATATACATAATTATGTGAAAAGAGTCATATTATTTACCAGAACAGCTACGGTTCTGGTGGGAATAAGGATTCCTTGGAAAGTTGAAACTTCCTTTAGCATTCATTTCTGATTCAGGAAAATTAACTGGGTTATCTGATCGCCGTCTTTCATATTTCAATGAAGTGTGTATCCCATAATTTTATATAAATACTCGAAAGAAGATTTAGAAGTATTTTAGTATTGCGGTCTGTGTACATTGACCATTCGTGGCTTCATTCGGTTCACATTATGTTTTAATGTATCGAACTCTTTTTTAATATCAGTAAGATTACCATTAAGTTAGTAAAGGTTAATCTTTAGCATAATTTTGATTATTTTTTTGCAACTTGCTATCTCTTGATGCGGGGTCTCACTTAGTAACTACTAAGAATAGTAGTTATTCCATGAAATAAAGCAATTAAGCTTACATGTAGGGAAAGAACCAGCCATAGCGTACGTCCTTATACTTGCAATTTCGGTAAAAACGTATTCAGGTTGTCAAGAAAACGTTGCGAATACTGGAGACGGAAATATAGTGACAATCTTAGTTATAACACTACTATAATATTTCTACTTCTACTACCTGCTACTTCTATTACTGCTACTACTACTACTGTTACTGATACTACTACTACTAACATTACTACTATCACTTTTACTACTTCTAGTACTGCCTTTAATGCTTCACTACCACTAATGCCACCACTACCTCTGCTGATATACTTCTCTTTTAAACTTCTATGATAACAGCCGTTACTACTACCATTACAGTTATTTGAATTTCTACTTCTACAGTTACTACAAACACTAGTATTTTTTAATTATGTCTAAAATCTTGAGAGAAATGGTCTCTATTATCATGTCAAATGTAGTAATATTCTCACGTTGTGCGCGGATTTAATTTATCTTGTTACCATGGAATCACTAACTACGTATATTAAAAGTATAATGTGGCTAAACTATCAAGAGCAGCATCAGTATACGAAGTTCAGTCATTCTTACGTCACGCTTGAATGTGAGTTTAGTCAATGAGTCTCGTTACCAAGGAAATGGAAATTAGTTTACATTCTAATATGGTTTCAATCTTAATGGCAGAATTTTCTCAATAATCGTACCAAGATGCTATTGAAGAGTATTAACATTCCACACGTGATGGATGCATGTGTGTCTGTGTCTCGTGACTATGAAAATGGTAATACGTATGAAATTTTGAATGGCTAACACATTTAGGATAGTGTCGTACATCTCTACGCCAAGCTCAGTTGGAATGGGTTGAATCGTTCCCACACCATTCTTGAATATGATTAAGCCAAATGAAAATAGTAGTTAATATAATATTTTAATAATTAGAACTTTAACAGTAATTCCTTATATCATCACACCAATTTGCAGCGAAGTGGTTTAACAGCTCTTATGTTAAGTGCGAATACAACTTTTAATAAATAGTCTCGTTACCACGGAATCGGTGATTAGCGTAAAATTGTAATACAGCTGAGACATGGAGTGTTGTTCTTACTTTTACAAATTTGACACAAAATTTGCTTTCTAAAATTGGGTTAGATAATTTTTTTTAGTGTTTTCCAAATTTCAGCCCCCTAAGTGAGCTTGGAGGGAAGACGAAAAATGGGGCAAATCTGATGCAAAATCTTGACGAAAATTGACATCCATTATTTATTGGGTGGGGGTTACGGGATAGTAATTAACATTCATTATTTATTGGGTGGGGGTTACGGGATACTAATATGACATTAATCTTTACGATCGCCAAAAAATGTGCTTCTTAAGAAAGAACAGAGAGCGGTCAAGCGGATAATTATGATGTCGTAGAATCGAACATATGTTATGGACTTTCAGTCACTGTTGGAAAGGAAAGGTAACTAAGTATATACGTACATCCTAATTACAAGAAGGGTGACTATGATTGTTCATTTACCTCACGCCAACGGGTGGCCTCATAAGCACAGAAGTATCGAAGTATAATTAATATAAAATGAGTTGGCTTATCAGTCCTATCATCGCGTTAGTAATAATAATAGACAACATTGTGGCGGTGGTGGTAATAGTAGTAGTAAAAGTAATATTAGTAGTAGTTGTAGTAGTCATACTAGGAGTAGAAGCAGTAGTGGTAGTATAATATTAGTAGTATACAACTAGTAGTAACAATAGAAGTAGTGCTAATGAAAGTTGTAGTAATAGCAGTTGAAGTAGTAGGGTAGAAGTAGAAGCAGAATGATTGAAATCTTATCAACGTCCTAAACAAGCTGGTGAGCTTCTAAGAATAGAATTTTATTTAAGATCTTTAGGCATCTAAGACTCAGGCCAGGATAGGGGAGGGGAAAGAATTCAGAAAGGTGTCGGCCAGGGCCTATGTTGAAGGTGCCATCCCGACATTGGCCGGGTGTGACTAAGGAAAAGCCCTGGAAAAAACTCAGTCAGGATGGTTGGTTGTTGGGATCGAACCCACTGATCTACGGCGACTCGATGTGAACTTCTAAGGGCAGGCCATATAGGTTTTTGGTATTGTGGGCTCCGAACCACTCTGTTCAATGGACCCGCGGTAATTGAGCCTGTGACCACGCGTACATAAATCGACTCGGCCACCCTGAGGTCTAGACTAAGTAGAAATAGAAGTTGTGGTAGACGTATAAGTACTGGTAACAGTAGTAATAGTATAGGTTGTAATGGTAGTAGAGGTAGTGGTGGTAGTATACTCGGACTAGTATTAGCAGTAGAAGTAGTAATAGAAGTATTAGTTAGTAGGAAAATAAGTATGTGTGGTTGAAAAGGTTATGGTGGTGTTAGTTGAAATATAGGTAGGCTATGTCTAATTATTATTGTAATAGTGGTACTATTAATTGAAGTATTGGAAGTCGTAATTACAGTAGTAGAGGATAGCAGTATAATTTTTTGATGGTACTGACGTGGTAGTAGAAGTGGACGAATCAATATTATGAAAGCTATAATTGAGGAGTTTGATGGAATAAGGGCGTAAGTAATAAGGAAGTAAGTCAAAATACGCACTTTGAGTAAAACGATGTTGAAAATTAAGTGGTGTTTTTCGTACATAAAACAACATAACAAGCGACATTCTTTCCCCGTTTTTGATCAATAACATGTTAATGAAGAGAAATGTTCGTTTTGAACGTTACATTTAGCATTTGTTTCAGAAATATTTGTGTAAATGCAACTGATTCCATCAAACCACTAGCATGAAGCATTTTTTTTCCAAGATGAAAAGCTAATTAATGAATAAATGAAAGAAACCGTTACTAAACTGTGGTTTTGTATTGAGTATTAGAAGCATGAGCTACGTATTACGAGAACATATAACAAGAATAATAGGTGAACCTATTTTCAGTGCACCGTTTCTTTCAGTCACTCTCACTTTCATGTGAAAAGTCATCACCTCCAGATTTTGAACTGGATTAAGTCACTTATATTTGAAGTTAGTACGGCGCAAAAGTGTACTTTGGTTTTCGGAAGGAAACGAACAGCTTTTGGCGGGACAGAAACAGTGTTTGCAACTGGTAAAAGATAATATGCTTTCACCCTACTCTGTTTTGGCTGACCTCAAGAATCTGCATATTGACTTTAGATTTTGACAGAGGGTTGGTTATTCAATCATGGTAGATGCCATTTGTGAATGATGGGAAAAGGTCGTAACCTCCCTTACGCCCTTATTCCATCAAACTCCTCAATTTCTAGTAGTTTTCTATCTCCGCCCCGAGTGTCCGCCATACATTTAGACAATTTGAGAGCACTACTACTCTGTTGAGATCTTGAAAATCATACTTTTATTTTTTTTTCAAACAGACGTCTCTATATTGACCCCCTTAGAATTAATGGACACTTAAAGATAAAAATAAAAATCTTTCTTATTTATCAAAGTGATAATGAGAAGCATTGGAAATTTAACACTCATTTTAGGAATACTTTTAGAGACACTGTAAACGAATTAAAGAAAAGTATAAAAAGTGTTACTTAATATCTTGCTATAACCAATCCTTTCGTTTTATTATGAAAAGAGCGAATGGATGAAGAGTGAAGTGACGCATTGTAGTTCATCGGTTTTCTTCCGTTCCATTCGTGACTGTAATCTCACGCTAATGATGTTGATGATGAAGTCTTTGTCTGAATATTTCATGTCATAAATCTGACCTGTGTTGATCCCAGAAACAACCGTGATAACGACAAGTTTTTAAAAGAAAAATGAAGTCTTTATGTTCGTTTCTGTTTTTAAAAAAATGGTACAATTCTGCCTCAAAAAGAGAAGAAAACAGAAATAATGAACTTCCATGTTGTAGTTAACCCAATGAAATGGAAAGGTAAGATCGATATGCTTCGTTATACGGGGAAACTACACTTACAAAATTTGTTCCTTAAGTTACATGGGCATAATTTTGACGGGTATACATGGTTTCTCCAAATAACTAGCAATGGTAAGATAAAACCATTATTAAATAATGGTTTTATCTTACCATTGCTAGTTATTTGGAGAAACCATGTATACCCGTCAAAATTATGCCCATGTTACTTAAGGAACAAATAAATATTATCAATTGTCCATTGGATCTCTTGTTTATCGCGACATGTTATTACCAAATTTTGGTTCTGATAGGAAAGGGAATGTCTTGTATTTTTAGCTAGACACGATACATTTTGAATTGTAGTTATTCCTGGAAATGTGTTAGGTCTATGTCGTAGATAGACATAGTTATGGAGGAATGCTATAATTTTCTACTTAATTTCTAAGTATCCACGGAATTTATAAAATGCCTTCGGCTGCGAAGTAATAAGATAAATAAGTGCTTCGTATGAAACAGTTCAAATATTGGAACTTATTTAAGAACATAAAAATATGCAGAGGAATACTTGTGTCAAATTAGTTCATGTGCTAGAAAGTTCGAAAGTTGCACTCCAGTGATTTACGCTATTTCTCTGATGGTGCTATGTCATGAATAAATATTAACGTAAATGACTATCAAATTGTTTATTCATATTTCCAGTCTGGGATTGAATGGAACTTTAAGTAACAACACCTATGGATATACAGGTAACCACTAAGCTATAGTCAAGAATACTGTCCTCGTATAAGCTTACTAATCACATGATGGAATCTAGTGCCTCTGACAGAATTAGTTTTCTCGTCTATAGTGCATGACTAGTTGTATCCAGGAGCCAATAAATAAATAAATAAACTCATTAGATGCCGATGTAATTTCCAGCGTTTTCTATGGATTTAAAGTTCGTGTTCTGTGAATATTTTATATTTCTTTATTCACATACACCATATATATTAATATCGCTTCTGCTACATTCTTCTTTAATCAACTACCATAATTACTAATAGGCTAATGTTTACTGGACTCAGTAGTAGCGTACTGTATCAGGAAAGGAGCATAATTTCTTAACCTTCTCACGGGAACATTCGCACATACTAGGAATAGTAACTGAGGGCGGTTGATATTGTAACCAATTAACTTTTGTTTAGGAATTCCTTTTCCAGATACGCCCTTCTATTAGATAGAGATCTCATCTCTAATACGTAGTGCACAATATTCACGACGAAAGCTAGAAATATATTGTATTAAATGTATATTATACAACAATTTATGAAAGGACATTTAAGTGATTTGTATCATTTGATTGTGTACTTCGCAACGAGGATTCCAAACTACAGTTCATTATTCTAGCCTATAGTTCAGAACAGTGCATAAAATAAGTTCGGAAGTGAGTGGAAGTCGGAAAATTGGAAACACAGCCTTTGTAGAAGCCCCATAACTGGGTTAGCAGAAGAGCTTACTGAAAGTATGTGTTTCGTAAACATGTTTATCATCGAATATTATTATGTCCGAGTCAGAAATATCAGTTACTTATAGTATAATTACTAATGCAAACATTAGAAATCAGTCTCTTGGAGAACATGATATCAGAGCATTTGTGTATATTGCGAGGTAGTTTTCACGTCTTGCGCCAGTTGAATAGAGTATCAATATTATTTGAGAATTTTACAAGATTGAAATTTCTCTATCAATTTTGTTTTAGGTTTTCAGGTCATCCCCATACATAAGGTAACTCACAAAAATGAAAATGTGAAGAATATCGTTTACAAGAGGAATAAAAATAATTGTTCCAGTAATGACCCTTAAGGTACACGAATGTCAGGGTCATATCCTTGAATTACCACTTTATAGCTACTATCTTGAAGATAAACTTTAACCCAACCGAAAACGGAACCGATAATAGTAAATATCTTCAGCTGCATTAATAACAGATCAAAATTAACAGTCAAAAGCCTTACTGAGGTCTGTATGGATGGCATCAACTTGAAAACCTTGGTCCCAAGATTCGTGAATACATTCCGTAAGAAGGTTCAGATTAGTTGCTGTGGATCGATGTTTTACAAAGCCATGCTGTTACAATATAAGATAAGACGTGGGTATAAAGTCTATGGTAAAACACGTTTTAGCAGAGACAAGATAGATAATTATAAGCCTATATAGTTAACAACATTGCTCTTATTGCCCTTTTCAAAGGTTGGAACCACAGAAGCTAATTTTCATTTCATAGGAGACATACCAGATGTAAAAGATAGATTGTACAGTAGAACAAGAGCATTCAGGAGTTAACTCGCATATTTATATATAAAATGGTCAGGGAAGATAGCCAGGACCAACATATTTATTTTTAGTGAATTCAAACAGGTAGTCGTTGCAATTAGAATTGGAATTAATTCTGACCTTTAGGAATTTATGGCTCAGATCGTAGCAAGTAGTCGTATCAATGTAACTTCACCAAAAATCCAATTAAGAATTTCTTGATTACGGGGCGATGAGCGAAAACACGTAACAACTGAGGGCACTTTTCGATATCTAAACAAATAATTTATAACTTCCTATGCCTAAAATTAGAAATGTTTTCCTATTCGCGAGACTTCTTCCTTTTTTAAATTGAAGTTTTGAATATGCTCAGTCATCCCCTTCATTAATGCATTTTTATATGTTATAGATGGGATAAATCTGATGTGTAGATTTCATTTTAAGTTAAAAAGGAATTTGGGTACAATTTTTCCTTAACGAACCCTTATGATGAATTTGACTATAACTACGTCTCAGTATATTTAACAAGAAGATCTACCTATGTGCTATATTTTTTGATCGATGTACTGTGTGTATATGTGTGGTAGAAAGAAAGAGAAATAATGATGTCTATTATGAACGTGTAATATTGAAGGAAATAGGTATAATATATTGTAAGAAGAAGAAGGAGAGAGTAGAAAGATAATCAACAAATGTGACTTTGTACGCGTTAAAATGCGTGTGCTACGAGTCTCTGCCATTCATACCTGCAAGAATTTTTCTCGAAAATTTCACTTCATGTGCCATTAAGCACAAAACGAATAGAAACATCTAATTATGTCGTTGCTTATTTGCAAATTGACTGAAAACTGCGATTTCTGGTGGATACCGTGATTGCCCTCCATCCAAAATGAAAATGAAAGTTTCACATCTCTCTCGTTTCTCTTTCCGTAATGTGTTTATCGTACATCTTAGCATCATTAAGTCACTTCCTTCTTTAACAAATCTGTGATGATGTAACTCACACGCCCAAGGAGATGATGTCCGGAGGTGATGAGATCGATTGATCATGTCAACTCTGAAGCCTTTTAACATTTCTTCCTGCAAATATACGAGATATATAAGAAAACAGTGTCAAAGATCACGCAGAAATGTGTGACTTAAAGAAATCACTATTTTTTTTAGAATGTTAACGTAATAAGAACATCATATATGGTTTTAATTTATTTGATTATTTAATTTATATTTATGCCATTTACTGTGTTTGCTATTACGACCATGCTGAGGTGTGACGTCCCCAGGTAATGGTCAGGGTATAAGTTTATGGTACTTTCCTACCACTTGCCTGAGAATACTAAAGAAAACGAAAATCAATAAAAAAAAGATTTATTTTCATAGGAATGTGTGTGAAGCATTAAAAAACGATAAAGTAAATAAATTACTGTAGAATTAAGATCGTAGAAAGAATCGACAAAAGTGGGCATTTATGAATAAAAAATACGAAAAAATACATAATAATGGAGTTACATTGGTATTTAATTAATCAATAATGTTAAGAACGTATTTACACTCAGGAAACCAAATATATTGAACCTTATCCCCGAAACCAAATGTTTAAATGAATACAGTGAGAAGTGATTGAGATTCCCATATATCTCACATGATGGGCTTAATCCCATAACAGAATATAATCCCAAATTGTACATTTCTCAGCGAATGTAATAAAGCATCAAGATTGCATAATTATGCACTAAACATTTTCGTCTGAGGAACAAATTTGATACATATTTTGTAATCCAAATTATATATTTCCTCCCGTTACAATGATTACATCCAAGTTCGACCCACAAGGTTATTTGTAGAAATAATATGTTATTATATTTTCAAAAGTAAATAATTTTTCTCTCCTTGCTTTTTCTGTTGTCCTTTGCATAAAGTAGAAATCCCCATTTATGAATTCAACTATTATTCATCAGAACTGGAACTTTGCAGTATTTTATTATTTTCATGGTTTTGAATGCAAGGTTCTGCAATTCTTTGTCCCCCTTACTCAAAGATCTTCAGATTAAATATATAAAATTTTAAAACAAAGAAACCTTTCCGGGTCGTTTCTGTGCGTTCTAAGGACATGTTTGGAAAACAATTTGTGTTTTTAAGATGTTAATATATTTGAATGGCTTAGGAGCAAAAGAATGCAAGTAAAATTTCAAAAATTAAAAAAGAAATAATCGAGTTCATTTCTTTTGTATATACTAATAATAAAACGCGAAATATCAATATTTTGCAAAGACACATTAAGATTGAGTATGTCTTTGTATAAAATGAGAATATTTTGTCACATATATTTCATATTAAGATAAAACTCGAACTTATTTAATTTTCAAAAGCCATTTGCATTATTTTGCTCTTAAGCCTCTCATTTGAAGGATGGAAATATCAAAAGCTCTATGTGCCACCAAAAATGTGAACGTGATGAACAAGAACTATTTATTACAAGTCTAATGAAATGTGTGGAGTCACACTGCACTGAGTACGTAACGCAAAAGGTACATTTATTCCATACAAAATTAACTGTCTCCATAACGACAGTGAACCATAGAGAGCATCACTATATTACGTTAAATTTAGGTAACCGAGAATGGCACTTACAGCGTTTGACATTTCCACAATTTATTTATTTGAGTCTTATTTCCTTTCGTTTACCATAACTGAAAGAGTGATTGACCAAATTACACGTTTCCTTTTCTCATGTATTTATTTAAAATGTCTGTTAAAGAACGCCATGGCCCTCTTTAACTGAAATTTATAACAACAATCATTCTGCAGTCGGGACTCGGGATTCAAACCGGACACCTGTTACTATCTAAACCAGAGAATATTCTGTAGAGAAGTTCCCCAAAACGGCGGTCACAACTTTAGTATTGTGAATATACAGTGCGTTCGTACAATAATGGTGAGGTTGGGTTTCAAGTAGCCATACATAGCATCGCAACGAAACATGAGAAAGATGCAACACAGCTAGCAAATGAAAAAGACAACCTCAATGATTTCCCCTTCAATCATCTATTAGATATAGATGGGAAGAAAGCACTTAAACAGTTTCCTTTTGGTCTTGTGTGGAAGTAATTGAATTATTTTGCAGAATAGCAACCCACATTAAACTTCAGTGAACATACAGATGAAAACTTGGCGAGTTTCTTTTATTTTATATCTTTTGGTTGTTTGAAACCTTTTCTATGCACCTATCTTTTCTATTCTTTCAATCATAAAGTTTACTCAAGTACAACACGTAGCTACAACTTCGATTGTAAATGATTAAGTTGGCAAGTTTTACGACATTTTTCTAGAGATATTGTTTTATCAGTGGGGCCATCGTGCTATATATTAATGCCTCGAGCTTCGAAACTTCGTATGTAACGACATTTTTTCTACGGAACCTTTCCCATCTTCTAATCTGAGGAACTCTCTATTCAATTTATTTTTTCTACTTAATCATTTCTATTTAAACACCCTGTATATGTTTCCGCTTAATTAAATTATAAAACTGTAAAAATGTGCATTATTATTATTATTATTTTGCTACAGAAAACTGTTGTGCTTTATATCTCACGGCAATGATGAAATATGCTAAATGCTGTTGAAGTTTTAACTTGCAAAATTGATCAAAATGACGTTAGAATCTCACATGCTTTTTATTGTTTTCTTACAATACTCTAAAAAGTATTGAAATTTAACACTAATCTATTCACGTGATCTGCATAACCCGTATACCCAGTTCTAGTTACTGTACATCTAGGAAATAAGTAGGAATATTATCATCGTTTGTCATACAACTAAAATAAAACGAATTAAGTTTATCCGAAAGAAATAATATTTCGTGATAACATAAGAAATCTCTGGTATTTTCCTTGTAAATTAACAAATGTTTTATAACGAAATTGCAAAAGCTTATTCTTTAACATGCTTCTGGACGAAGTTTACGTAAACACTCGAATTGAACGTGGAGAAAACACTGGGAAGTCTTAGTCTGAATAGTTTGCAAGAGTACTTGAAGCTTTATGTCTCTTTAGTACCAATCTGAAGTCCACGGAAGATATATATATTTATGCATACGCGTCATTGTTACGGAGTAATCCATTTCTATAGGGTTCTTAGGTCCTCTGTAGCTGGACTAAAGGAAATAAAGAATCAAATTCAAAATAATTGAAGACTGTAGCAACAAAAAATAATAACCTTCTTAAGAAGCAGAGAAAAGGATTGGGTCCACTAAAGCTACGGACCTGGTACTATGAAGACGTTATTGTAAAGAAACGTGAAGAGCAATACCAGATTTTTATCCTGTGAATAATTCAGAGACTGGTTCTTCCTTTTATGAACGTGCTTAAGGGCTTAATAGCTGCGTAAATAAAGTTCAATCTTAGCTAAATATCTTGCTGTTATTACTTGCGCGATTTTTAATCACATCAGAAGAACATATGTTATGTGGAAACGTGATACAAATTACAGTTCTTACATGATAAAGCAACTTTCTTTGGTGTGGCTTTCTTTCCATTTTCTCCTTCACTATCAGCCGACTCCTTCCGGCCATCATGAATGTGTCGAATATTGCGCGGTTGTGCGTTATGAGAAAACAGTCTAGCAACTCATATCTTTCTCCTCTACCAGTAATAACCTAATATTCCACGAAAGAAAAGGAACCAGGAAGCAACTGAGAGAGGAAGAAGGCACAAAGAGAATGATGAAACAAATAGGTTTCATCTTCGCCTCGCAGTCAAAAGAAGAAGAAAATGTCTAGTTTGATTGTAGGCTCTTACGCTGTTCCTCTGACTGACTAAAGAGATGGATGGCTTAGGTCAGAGAGAGGCTTTCTAACATGTCAAATTAACTTCCTTAACAAATGTTTGTCATGTGACATCACAGCATTCATGTTATGCATTGTACGAGCGTATATGTCTGCGTGCGTGTGTAAAAAGGCATATAAATGTTCAATTATAACAAAGTAGGCAGCTTCTAATTATACATAATGTGTTTGCAACGTAAAGAGTTCTTAATATGAAGATAGGGAAATGAAAAGAAATATTGTTATTTTGCAGAAAAATATGAACAAAAGTGAAAGTATATATGTTGGGGAAAAGAAGAAAAAGTTCCATTAAGATTCATAGTTGTTCATTGTTGAAGATATTGTTTAAAACAGTTAATGTGTGTCTTTGATAAGTCTTGCTATAGACAGGTCCCAAATTTTCATTCTCCAACAATCTATTTTTAAAAATGATTTCTCTACTTAAACTTACACTCTGTTCATAAGAGCAGGAAGGACACAGATAGCAGCCAAGGCTGTATTCTAGATATTGTTCCGGCATTCGCCTAGTTTGACTAGCGTTAATGCTCAATCACGTTGCCAGCCGTGATTTGCCTACCCGAGGCTCTTACTCTGAAATCTTCAATATTAGAACAAGAGCACGGTGATAAATCTTTATTATACTATTTTCACTATAACGTAACAATCTTCTCGGAAGTTTTGATACTCTTGCTATATTTATTCTATTACGCATCTTCATTTATAGCTGATTTTTTTTTTCATTTATCTGCGACCGGAATCAAACCTGCAATCTTCTGATCTGTTGTTCGCTGTCTTATTCACTTTGCCACCGATCATGAGTCTGAGCTGGGTTGGGACATCTCCCCGTTCCACCAGACTTCCCCGTGTTGTCGAACTTTCCCGTACATGTTAGTTGTAACTATATTTTTTATGGGTATTGGAAGAAACAATTTGAAGTAGTTAACTTGCATATATGTATTGACTCACTGATATTTGTCTCACGAAACTGAAAGATTTTCTTTTATTATTGTTAAGGAGATATTCATTACAGTTCCCTAAAATCGACATTCGGTAGGATAAAAATCCTTCTTCAGGAAAAAGTATTTCTATTTTATTTTGTCCATTCAAATGTCTTTTGTCGTTCATATCGTATTCCACAATGAAAAGTTAGCTCTTGACAAAAGACTATTGAATTCTCTCCATTCACACTTGTAGGTCTCTCCTAATCGTGTGAAGAATTTAATTATGTTTAATTTTAATTTCCTGTTTCATAAATAGAAAAGAAAGTACTACAGTCACCATCACTCTCACTACTGCTACTACTATTACTACAGTGGTAGTAGTAGAAGTAGTAATAATAGTAGATAAGCGAAACTTCATTTACTTTTTCCAGCGTGAATCATGACCATTGTGTCAAAAGCGAAATGAAAAATTGCAGAAGCGTAGCGTCTTCTTGAACGAAACCACATAATTTTATTGACCTTATCAAACCAAAAAGAAGAGAAAGAGGGAGAAATCAAGAGAAGAAAAAAAGTAATCATCTTATTCACTGCATCTTCGTACAATCAGGAAAGAAACCCTACAGTATGTATGAGTGGTCGAAGCACGTCTGTTCAAGAGCGTGTCGGTGTTTGCAGGTGTTTATACAAATTCGTACACCAATAGCACTTAAACATGTTTCGATAAATGTAGTTTTCTAGTACAAAAACGTGATGAAATTCACCGCCTACTTTGCAAGAATGTAAGATATATCAATATATTTTCTCCATATTTATTGATACATTGGCGGAAGCAATGAAATAGTCATAAGAAAGGATTTTTGGTGTTGGGGGGGGGGGTATTAAAACAGGAAAACATACTTTCTTCTTCTTCTTCTTTTCTCTCCAAGTACCTATTCATGTTGCTCAGTGTTTAATGAGTCTGCAGTCACTTTCTCTTCCAAAAAAAGTGATTACGAGGACTCGTATAGTTTTCGTTTGACTCTTCCTTCTTGTCTTATCGAGTGTTGCTATTAGAGGTAACCAACTACCTACCAGTGGGTGCTGCCAGTTAGTTTTACGTCTCCTCATCTGCAGAGGAATTCTTCGTGGGAATCTACTGCCTTTTTCTCTTAATGGAAACTAAAGAGCTTTCGTTTGCTCTCTTGGATCTTCCTACTTAGAGTGAGGACCACCATGCGAGTTCCTCTTTTCTCTGCATTGTCTTTTGACTTTTTGTTCCCGGACATAACTAAGAAAGAGGAAGGAGGATACTTTTCTATATTACGTAACTGACCGTTGCGCATAGGGAGACGACATACTTTTCCTCTTTAACTTTCAAATGAATTTGACATACGACATATGTGCATTTGATGATTGTGAACTTTACATATGGTGTTTGCAAATCGATGTATGCGCATCCTGCTGAGCAAAGAGGAAGTCAGAAAGACTAAAATAGGAATAAAGTTAATATTTAGTTGGACAGTTCTTACGTAAATGAATACATGACTTCTATTTTTTTTTTTTTAATTATTCGTTTTCACATCTTCTGAATGATCAACATGATTTGGGGTTCTACAAAGAAGCGGCAGGGACTTTAGAAAACTTTTGATCTTCTCTTTCAACTCTTTGCTCTTTCTGCGTGCTCTTTCCTCTTTGCGTTAGAGGGTGATTTATTTTCCCTTACTTTCTTATCATCATCTACTTCATTTCATTTCAGTCTTATCTTTAATTTGCATCTTTGAAAAAAAAAACTTCTGCGTAACCAATGTAATTACCAGATTCTCGTTTTGTTCTATATTATCTCTTAAATTCATCTGTTGTCCACTTTCACGCAAGAAGTAATAAAGTTTGTGTTTTCAACTTCTTAGACTTAGACTAAAATAATTTAAAATAAAAACTTTTTAAACACATACTTTTCTTAAACAATTATTACTAAAAAGTAGAAAAAATAATTTTGTTTATACATGACTAAACAGAAAAGCATGAGACGCGCACTCATATACAGTCACTATCTAAATTATTGAATTAGTGTTCCTCATGCATAAACAAAATTATTTTTTTACCTTTTACGAAAAGTATTGTCTTCAAAAAGTTTTCAAAATTATTCTTTTAGTTATTTCGGTGTTCGGATACTTTTTTCTCAAGATAACGTTTTGTGACTCAAATCCTAAACTGTTCTGCAACCATGTAAACGGAACATTGTTGCGGGATGGTATGTAGTTTAGGATTAAGAAGTCCATTTTAAAAATATTAAAATATGCTTTTAAAATATATAAATATATAGAAATGTATGCAAGTAACAATGAAATATTGTATTGTCACCCGACTTACGTTGCTGTACAAAATTTCATCATTGTATGACGTCGGGAAATGAGTTAAATTAATGTTACAATATTTGAGGACACGACGAACCATTGTGACCTGAAGAAAAGAATGTAAAAATACTGTAATCCGATAGGAAGAAAAAGAAGAGGCTCTGACGCAACGATAGGTTTATACTATCTCTGGCATATTCAAATCTTATCTACCTCTTATCTTTATATGTAAAATACTAACTGAAATAGCTTGTGTTGCCTGCGAGGACATTTTAAAATCAATAAAAATTATCAATAAGCATAACACATTATACTAATGATAAAAAAGAATACTGGTATATTTTTTCTGGTTTTTATAATTTTATTTAACACTACAGTATCATAAATAAAGATTTAACATCCCCGATTGAGGGCACTCCTAAGTTAACGTCATCAGTAAACAACAGATTTGTCCTGCAAGGATTTAAAACGAATATTTTTCTGAACTTGTCTACTCGTGATCAGTAACACCAAATCAAAGAAATAAACAACATGTATTTAGGCCACCAATAGTTTACAATTCGCATTACGTTGCTTCGGTTTGTTCCTAACCTGTAAAGTATTAAAACGATTCAATTTTATAGATATGTGAATAATTAAATCGTATATTTTTAAAAAGGCATCAATCAAAAAAGAAATGTCTGTTTTCAGTTTTGTAGTATTTCACAAGTAACTTATATCTGCACTTATTGTTATCAAAATTGAAAGAATAAATCAACTTCTCTAAGTTTTGTAGTGAACTGAAAACATCATAACATTCTAAAAGAGCATCGGTCAGGAACTCATCCATAAGGACACTGGACATTTCCGTTTTCCCCGTCCTTATATATTTTACAATTTGTTTGTAAAATATTAATAAAGTAACCACATTTCGTTCAACTCTCAAAAATAATAAAAAGTAATGACGGAGAAGACATTCACAACGGACATTCTTCTCTGTGAATAGTTTAATGAGTTGAGAAAATAGGTTAACAAAATGTTTCGAATGAAGTGGAAAATGATTATACGAATTATTAACACAAGAAAATTGGAAACTTTCTTAATATGGACATGAAGGATAAGGAGAAATGCAGGTAGATACAAAGGTTACATGATGAGAAAAGTGTTGATAGAATTAAAATTTTAAAATGATTAATATTCTAACTAGGTACAGTGAGGAATCTAAACAATATGGTTAGAATACAAATACAATTATTATCCTCTGTTAGGGAAAAGAGAAATTATACGGAGTAAGTTACGCAGAAAGAAAATCCTTACTAGAAATAAAGGGAAAGGAAAGAAAGGAGAAATAAAAAGAAAGTTAAAAGAAGGAAAAAGGAGAAAGTAGAAAACGGAGAGAGAAATGAAAGAGAAGAGAAACAACGATTGCTGTGTAGATTGTTTTGTGTACACTGTTAAAAATTTTGTACACGTTGCTATGAACGCTCAATATAGTTCCGAAGAAGTTTCAGTATTTCATGTTGTTTCATTAAAATCTAGGAAATCTACGCAAACAATTTTCGTATGCTGAGTTTTCAGTTTTCACTTCTTTGGGCACATGCGCAGAATGAGAAAACTATTTCTTATGGTAGCCGTGCATGCAATTCTAATCACGTGTTTGGTACAACCATCTTGATCACATATTTATAGTAGAAATGGGAAATATGCTCCGAGAATGGGAATGGTGTAAGTAATTAGTTTATGTCTTCAGAGTTCAAGCAACACAATTCTGACGCTCTATATTGTTTTCTTATATTCGGCAATTTAGTTCAGTCAGTAAGTCGCTGGACTTCTAACTGAACAACTCGTGATCAAAATTCACGTCTCTTTCATTCAGTTGCTCCCAGTATTCCTGAAAACTGAATGACAACTGATTTTTATTAGTGAAGTTACTGGAAATTTTCAGACAATTATGGTTACCTAGCTTTCTCCAGAAATGTTTCGCAAAATTTTTAACAGTGTGTAAGGAAGAACAGTGTGCCTCATATCATGACACAAAGAGTAAAGTAGCGAACTTAATTGACCGATTCTTGTTTTAGCAATCTAAGTTTGCTTAGAATTATTTGATCCAATCCAAAGCCAAACATTCTAACTAGTGCTATGTCCTATGTTTATATTATTTTATTACAATATCTGAATTGTACTGGATTTATAGTCTAAGTCAATCTAAAATCAGAGGGCTTTCCTCTGTCGGTGAGCACAAACATTGGCCAAAGGTTTTCAATACAAACAGTAACAGGAACTCTCTTTTACTGAATAAGGAAAAAAACTAGAAAATTCTGTTACGTTCGAAATCCACCTGAGACTGAGACACGTACAGTTGGTTGGTAGTTAGTAACCTTTTCCATAGGATTTCTGGTTCATTTCTTCCATCAAGAACTTCCAAGCGATCATATTTCACCGTGAGATATTCTTAAGTTCTATCCTCAAGAGAAATTTGTTTCGTGACATGTTGAAGATTCATTGGCTTTTGACATTTTTACTCTTTTACTTTCACATACATTTGAAAGAGTTTGCCAAAGGTCATGGGCATCTGGATACATGTTTCTATGAGAGAAGACAGTCATAAATGTGACCGAGTTCCGAAATCGCATGCTTTAAGACTCTCTCTCTCTCACGCATATTTATAAGTAAGATAAATCTTGTCTCGCTAACACACCTTCCAGTCAATTTCTCATAATGTCACAATCGATATAATATGTAATTTATTTCACACTTCGTTTGGCTTGAAGTGAGAAAACGTTAAACATCCTCTAGTACGAACGAAGTTGACGAATGAACTAACTCTTTGTAAATTTACAAGATAGTGCGAAATAAAAAAGGAACACAGCAGAAGTGAAGAGAGACGCATCAAAAACTATAAAACTTTCATGAAAATCTGTTGTCTAACAGTGGTCCATTTTCTTCTCCTGATTGCGAATACAGGAATTTATGCGAATGTAGCCGCTAAGGATAAAATTACTCCGCAGAAACAGGAACAAAAATATAGTATAATAGAATTACATTTCTGATTTATACAAGAAACACTTACACACTAAATTCAAAGAACGGAATTCCACTGTATTTAAAGCGGAATATTTTATCTTTTAAGAGCGGAATATTTCATAGAAAAAAAGATGAGAAAATTCCGCTAAAATAAACCGATCTATGCTAGCCCATTTTGATGAGAACGTAGATATTATATTTTTAGGTGAATTTCTATCAATTCAGATGAATGTTTGTTGTTTCGAACACGAAAATGACACAACAAAATGTTGAAAATGTAAAAAGATGCGAAGAGAGCATTGATTCCTAAGTAGTAACAAAGAAAAGTAATGTACTTATGAATGAAAAAGAGTAAAAACAACTTGATCTCGAGGAGACTTATACCCGGTGCCTTCCGCTAGCTATCCAACACCTTAATCCCTCAACCAGGCGTTCAACTGTGAAAACACGCCTTCCAAATGGTTTCTTTTGTTTCGTCAGGTACTTCAGAACAACGTTCAAAGATTTCTTGTGTATATATTTTACTCGATACTGCTGACGTCTTCTGGTATATTTTTGTCACTGTAAAAAGTTGTCAGGTTTTCTGTTGTCATTTCTAACTAAACGAAACGCGATAAATTTCATAATATAGCTTCGTCTTACGATCACTTCCGCAGTAACAAGTGGCGGAGAAAAACTTGACTAGTAATCGCTCTAAAAAGATGAAAAATAAACAAGTCTAAAATGTTGAGAAATAGCTCTTTCAAGTTTGAAGAATAAATTACATTCAAAAGCATCGAAATTACATCTAGAAAGAGCACATTTTCCATCCAAAGCGAGAGCGTTTCGTTGAAAAACACTTCCTTCTTTCTCGCTCTCACGACCTTCTCTATCTTCGACATAACATCCCGGTCCGAGTCAAAGATACCAAAAGCCCAAACACAAATTTTAATTCAATTAGTAACAATTCAACCAGTATTTTTTAAAAAACAATTATTCTTCGCTAATTTTCCTACCCTTTCTTTGCCTCTTAGCGGCAGAAACTATCATTATGAAAAGAAATTAGTTTTGGAAACAGGAGTATTGCGTACTAATATTGTGTTAAGAGAAGGAAGCATGATACAGTGAAAGACATGTGGTTGGCATTTAGAATTAGTTAATTTTAGCTCCGTTCATGGACTTATTTAACAAAATTTGTGAAAAGAGGTACCTTTTTCACTAATAATAGGTATATTATCTATACCGCCATCCAATTAGCATTTCTGTAGCTTACATGGCAGGGAATTAATAGTATTACCTACAAGTAAATTAATGATAGCCAGAGTCTCATCAGAAGTGTGGTTCTTTCTGAAGCTCCATAATTGCATAATTTCTTTTCTTTTCTTTTTAATTACAAGTTTAAGCTAAGTTGTTGCTTCTCGGAAAGATATAATTTTGTTAGAAAATCAAATTACTTTTCTTGCAAAGAAAGGTGAAGAAAAGATAAACAAAGATTACTTTTCATTTTCATTATAATTAACTTTCCAAATCCATCTGCGATTTTCAACTTACAAACAAGTAAAAACCAGCATGTTGTCAACATATTGAGTTAATGATTTTCTTCTTCCTTTTTTTTCCTTGTCTTCACAAGAATTTAAAGAAAGGAATCTCTCCTGTAATTTTATCCACTGTTAGAACGTGATTATGCATGGCAGTCATGGCAGAAGAAGGTATGTACAGTACACTGTAGCTTCTTCTACAGAGACATTTGCAGAATGCCAATCGTGATCGTAGATTCGGTTTCACTAACTAACTTTTTCCTACCATTTTGATATAGTTGAAAGTTGTTGTCAAGAGATATTGTTAATAGATTCACGTTTCCTTGCTATTGTACTAACAGAAGTGCACGCGTCCTACATACTTCTCATCACAAGCTGCTGCTTTTTTTAAGCAAGCTTTGTAATAAACGTGAAATTGCAATTTTTGTCTTTTACTAGATGACGTCATTCATAACAGTCTACTTACATATAACATAATGGAAGTATAATGTGATTTTAATAATAAAGACGCCCAAATAAAAAAGATTCTTCAGCAGATCCTTGAATTATCCGCTCCTCTGTCATATTCTTCAAGTACGCTAAAATGAACGAAATTTTTCACTGCGAACACAAAACGATAAGTTTAACAAAATGTCGGTAGATGCAATGATGTATTACTAATGTAATAAAATATATAATAATATGTAATTATTATTACATATTATTATATGTCGATCGATACATTGTTGAAAACACTTATAACGGAGCTGTCGCTAATAGAAATAGCAAATCAATACGAAACTTCCACAGTGTACTCATAGTATGTTGAAATGAGCACTTCTGAATAATACAATGTTTTCCTCCTATGTTTTTTAATTTGTCGCAGCACGAATCACAGGGTTTTGCCAAAGTTTCTTTTGAACATCCAGTGCGTTGGTTCTGCTTCATACATACGTATTGAAGCGTTTAATTACCGTTTAGTTTCATATGTGAGATTTTGATGATGGTATCTGTCTTACATTAAAATTATTAATGATAATTCCACTTTTCTATAGCAAGTGCAAGAAATTATATTAATATCAGGAACACCTCCTGTCCCATCCCATTTACTGCTTAATCAATTGATTTCTATTGGAAAAATTCCGAAATTCATCACTTTCAGCTTCAAAGAGTGCGCACCATTGTGGTTAAGCTTCGAATTATGACCAATTTTCTATACTTTCGCAACAAAATATTCCATTTCCTTTAAAAAAAAAAAAGGTCAAGTGACAAATTATGTGTAAGGTCATGCAATTCCAGTTACAAAAAATGTCATGGTTTTGGAGTTATGTTGAAGAACTTACGAGAAATAGCGTTTGGAACTTTCAAATATTTGTTTCTATGAACTGAATCTTTTCAAGTGAGGTAACATTTTATTTATTACTTAATATCACTCATTAGCATATTATACAAATTTTAAGATCCATGTAACTCAAGTTCGTAGATTGATAAATGCAACATCACGCGTGCATTGAATAAAAGTGTGAAAAATAAGCGTTTTTGCATCTAGAGGGGACAGACTTGTTGGTTGGTTTGTCAGTTAACCGGGATTTTGATTTAAAGAAATTATTATTTTTTACTATTAGACTACAGGATGTGAAAAAAAAATCTTTTAAAATTATCACCGTTTTGTTTGCAGGAGTTTCATTTGCTATATGATGGCGGTTGGAGCACTCACACCGTCAAATAATGCAATACATTACCTCACTTGAAAAATCTCCGTTTATAATGTTTGCCAGTCCCAAACGCAATCTCAAGCAAAATGTTCAATGGGAATATCATTTTTGTTACTACAATTGAATGACTTATGATATGAAGTGTTACTTGCCCCATGTTCTCATTTAAGGAAAATGAATACTTTGCCACTACACCGCAGAAAATGATTCAGCAGTGAAAGATTATTATTAATACATGTTGAAATTAAAAGGGACATGTTTCTGGAATTTTCTTGGAAATCTATTCGTTACGACATACAAGAAGGGATGGTAAGATTTCCTTGAATCACCATTATTTATATAAACTTCGCATTTGGAATACGTAAGTGGAATTAATTGATACATCAGCTTCATTAATAACCTTAATTTTAGATTGAAATCATCTCTAGCAAAACATTAAATCAGTACAAAAGGCCCTTTGGGATAAAGGGAAGAGTGACGCAAGAATCATACTCACAAAGAAGTGATATCCATTTTGTTAGTGACTTTTTTGTGACACCAGGGCGATTTGGTGACACTGTGGTGAAAGTGTTAATAATAAATTAAGAGACTTTTTTAATAACATTAAGACACTTAGTATCCTCCCTTCCGCCATAGTGACACATGGATATCACTCCTTTTGTGAGTATGATTCTTGCGTCACTCTTCCCTTTACTCCGAAGGGTTTTTTGTACTGATATAATTATTTTGTAATGCTGTCTATTAAAAAAAAGTGCACAAAAGGTCGATTTTGGACCATAGGAGGCTCCGTATCTCCAAAACGGTAACTTATATTTAAAAAATAAGAATTTTTTATCCCCACGGGACCCGCAATTGACCCCCAAAACCGCTTGGTACCAACCATTTGGGCTAAAGTAAAAAGACAGACAGAATGACAGACACACTTTTCGATCATTTTTTGAAAATTCTGTTGGTTACTCATAACTTTTGAACCCCTTCACCAATTTTGACGTGTGATACACCGTTTGAAAGGTATTGAAGTGTAGATTACGATTCCACAAGTTTCGTACGCCTACATGGTCTAGGGTCAGTGCTATAATCAGAAATACGAAATTTTAATATTTTTTTCAAACCACCCTAGGGGGTCCCAGGGAGGTGCTACTGACCAATTTTTTCTTTCTCTTAGTATGGCAAAGAGCTTTCAAATGCAAGTTCAAGTATCAAAATCGGGCTTATAGTTCACTAGATCCGAAATTAGCTGTATATATGCGAGTGCTGCTAATAGATTCTTTTCTGAGCGTCACTGGAAAAACTACCGTTCTTCATTATATGAAACGAAATGGGAAATACAGTGCTTCCTCACACATAATGTACGAAGTATTTCCTACATACCAGGCGTTTAAAATCGCAAAGTTTGAAGTTCTAGAAGTTGTGTTCCGACAAACAGTCAAAATTGGTGCTGCAGGAGTGTTCATTTCAACAGGTCATCAAAACTCTTTGGAAGTTTCATGTTAGTTTGGAATTTCAACGGGAGGTAGTTTCCTTGTTAGTTTAGCCGTAATGTCAAAACAGTTCTTATAATCCCCTTATGTTGCACTATGTTTCACCAGTGATATAATCGGAGATCGAAGTGGGGGAACGAGGGGGAATACCGTTTCCCTTAGTTTTAATTTTGGAATTAGTCTTCCCCTACCTTTTTATTATTGCGTCATATAATTGAATGAGTCAATCGCCGCCACTAGTTGCAAGCGTTCCCTTACATTTTCTAGCCCACTTCGAGCACTCGACATCATAGCAACAACATAGCAGAAAAACATGTTGTCCGTATTATTAGCACGAAGGCATACTCGATGTTTCTGAGTTACTTCGCTGGTAGCACAAGACAAGTGACTTCTAAATTACGTATCAGATTCTGGTAGGAAGGACTGCAAGTGTTTCGTGCGGAAATGCTATCTCGTATACAGCAATACAACCAGAAACTGTATCAACACGCGTAAACCAGCGTGTTACTTCCTTAATGAGTTCCAAAGCGCATCGCTAGGGTTTGTGAATATATTCTTGAATTCAACCCTTTTTGTGTTCCCGAAGAATTCGTTTAGTATTAAAACTTGCATAGGCCTATGTTCTGTGATTTAGAAGACCGGCTTATTGAAAGAAGTGATCAATTTTAGAAAGGTATAAAAATTTTTTTTACGTTAATATAAATCAACTTTCTTTATGAAGTAAGTGTAAAACATTTTAGATAATGTTTATATTCAAATGTTATTAAATTGTATTTTTCGTAAATACTTCTCTAAATTTATATACAGTAAGGGCTGCACATTTTAAACTTTTTTCAAAATCTAAAAGCACTATAAAAATTTTAGAACATAATACACTATAACTTGGTAATTAAATCCTATATTTTTTAAAGGGGAATCATTCATAATTTGGTTGTTTTTTAGTTTCGCAGTATTTCAGAAAATACAGTTATAGGATACAATCTCATGACTCAGAATGAGTTTTGAACCACTGTACCTACTAACGTACATAGAATTTACTATTTTTTCATTTTAAAACATTTTCTCGATTGCCCAAAAACTTGTACGGGTTGCCCCTTTAAAAATATATACGATTTAGTTACTATCAAATACAATGGACATAGATCACGAAATCTTGTCCATTCATAAGTCTTCAATTAGCTAAAAGCGTGTTGCTCAAATTTGCTAACATTTTTCAAATCGCTGGCCATTATATTTCGTAGCATTTTAAAGGTACACTGTGTTCTATTTTTTATATTGCTAATAAATTCTGAAATATTTTGAAAAATGTTAAATAGTGGAAACGCGTACAAGGAATCCTGATGGTATCGTAAGTAGTGTGTATAACCATTCTAATGTCTATTGCTAATCTGCTTTCAAGCTACAAGTACAAGGAGAGCACATTTGTCTGGTGAGACACACTACTTGTGATGTCAGAAGTACCATTGAAATACTATTACATTACGATCGCAATACATTACAAAACAACGTACGCTTTTTCGAAAATTGAAGAAATGTGCCAATGGAAACTTACCGTGAGGAAGCTAACTCGATTACCTCAACACAAATGAAAAATCACCTTGTCTTCAGGTAATACGAATAATATTACGATCATCGTTATTTTGAATTGCATTGAATTAAACGTATGGCCTTTAGGTATTTTGGCTCAAGCCGGGAAGCGAAGCGAGCGAATGGAAAAAGGAAGTCGGGACAGGGCCTAGTTTTAAAGTACCATCTGACATTATCCTCATGGACGGGAAAAATTTAAAGAAATCTCAGTCAGGATGACCGCTGAATTTGAACCCAGGATATCCCGAATGCCAAACAAACGCTTCACTAACTGAACTAAGGCCGCTCAGTAGGTACCTGTTCGAATTAATCCAGTGCTAGAAAGCATGCATAATTCAAATACACTTTGCTGAAAGGGAGGTTGGGCTTTTTTTTTTCAATTGAGTAGAAGTTTCCAACTGCAAAAACAAGTGTATTAAAGGTTGCACTACGAACAAATGCATTTAATTTGCTTTGCAAATGAAGATATCCATCCAACTCGTACTTAAGGTACACGCACACACGAAGAAAAAGGGGAAAATATATAAACAAACAAACAAACAAACAAACAAGCTTTTCTGGCGCATCGCCACTTTTTCTTCCTTTCCTTTCCTGAAGAGAAAAAAGACGTGCACGTTCCGTAAACACGGAAAGCAATGTAGAGAAATGTCTGCTAATTTGCATCTGAACTAGGGAATAAAAACAGCCACGATTGTTCGTTACCTCAATTTCCTTACTTAACTTTGTGAAGTTTCCTTTTCGTAATATTTTAACAGTGTTTCCACATGTTGAGGAAGGTAACTGCAAGCGAGGCCTGTGTATTAAATTTAATTATATTTGATAAACTGTAATATTTAACTTCTAATTAAAATTAGGATTTTAATTTAACAAGAAACTTTAGTAACAATATTAATCCGTAAATTTAAATCTAGATTGAAAGTGTATTAACTGAACAAAGGATTTCTAGTGTTTATAGCTGACTTTTGAAATACGTTGAATTTATTTTAATGCCGTACACAGAAAGTACATTTGCTCAGAATTGCCCGTTAAAAACAGTCTCCGGGAATCAAACAAAGATCTAGTAGCTAGAAACATAAAATTGAAAGAATGTCTAGTAATATTATAAGACTTAAGCACTTAAATAACTTGAAACACATCACTAGAAATGTTAATGCATTATTCAATACCAGCAAACATTAAATTCCAGCTAAATAGAAGTGTAAATTACACAAGGAAAGTGATAGATACTTTCTACTTAAAGTCTCCGTTTCTTAACTATTTATCCATTCTATAGCCATTTTCTGTAAATCTGGAAACTTTAGGTAACACATATTATGTGTTATGATCTAAATAGTCGAGCATAAAGCCAACAAAAATGTCAAATATGTTGGTGGTGTTTTCTTACTTTTGTTGATGGAATTGGTTTTTATTTTCGTGTGTATTTGTAAAATATTAGCTTAAGATTTGTTGACATAATTCATTTGAGACTTTATATTTTATTTATGTAGTTTCAGAGACTAGTCTCAATTTTCCCTTATTAAATATATAATACAACGTTACTTGAACTATTTTGTTGCAACATTAGATTTCATTATGAACTTCGAAGCTGTTGTAGTAAAATGATATCAACCGAATAATTACATATAGTCTGTGTAAGCTGTTCTGATCCCACTAACTTAAGTTTATATGGTTTTATGAATTTGATTTTTAAAACATTTATACTCCCAGCTCATGCCGGTATAGTTTTATAGTCATTTGGAGTAAGGTGCCCTACCTTAAGGTTAATGTAAAGCAACGATCTCCAAGAAAAGATGGCAACACTACCTCCGAATATGTCTAACGTGTATTTTTATCGTTGCACGTAATTTCAATGGTGCTCCTACAAATTCAAGCCTAGACAGTTCTAACTTTCAGGAAAGAAAGTTCATAACCAATTCAAGAGTTCTATCCGTGCCGATTTTTAATTTTAATTTTGTTCATTGTTGACAGAGCTTCATTGTTATAGGTTTCCATATTCACAACAATAATCAAGCGATTTCAACAATGAACAACAACGAAAATTTTTAAAAATTCGGCATTGCTCGAACTCTTAAATTTGTTATGAACTTTCTTCCCTGAAAGTTAGAATTCTCTACGCTTGAATTTGTAGAAGTAGCATTGAAATTACGTGCAACGATAAAAATGCATTAGACATATTCGGAGATAGTGCTGCCATCTTTTGTTGGAGATCGTTGCTTTACATTAACCTTAAGAAAAAAATTCTAACACAACATAAAAGCAATCAAGGCAAAGGTGATGAAGAACTGTCTGTCATCTTCCCGTCAACGATGAAAGGTTTTCCATGTTTTCATCTGTCATAGCAGAAGAATGCCAGGATATTAGTATGAAATAACGCCAAATCTACTATCATTGCTATCCCTTCTATCAAGAAAAACAGAAAAGTTCATGACTTGACACTTGCCATGAAGCTATCGAAAGGTA
Source organism: Lepisma saccharinum (assembly GCA_022664845.1). Taxonomy (NCBI): domain Eukaryota; kingdom Metazoa; phylum Arthropoda; class Insecta; order Zygentoma; family Lepismatidae; genus Lepisma; species Lepisma saccharinum. The sequence goes on from JAGDQP010001630.1 coordinate 65,809, forward strand.
AAGATCGCTTTGCAACGAAAATATTAAAAAACCGATTAACAAAATATTAACGAACGGTTTAGTTAAATTTATTGTTTGGAGCTTTGTGTTGTATAGATCTTGAATGTTAAATGCACAAAGGGAAATAACAAAAGAAAGTTGGAAGCCTTTGAAATGTATTATAGAGGTAAGGTAAATGGAATCAGTAAGCTGTATACAATATGGAAATACTGGAGAGAACAGAGGATAGAAAAACAATGGTAATTATAATAAATAAAACAAGTAGAAGCTAATTGTAAAGTACTACACAGATGATGTATGTTCTATTCTAATTAGTTAAGACATTGTCTATTGAAGGAAAAAGAGGGTAAGGACAAAAAATGGTTGCAATTCTTGGTAGCACGAAGGAGGAGCAAGTTCAGTACATAAATGAAGACGGATAAATTTGCATTGAAGAGTCTGCCCAATCATCTGAATACTATTGATGATTATAATGATTCGACAATTATTTTTTTTATATCCGACAGAAATTTTTAAGGGCGTTTCTGTAGCAGGAACTCTCCCTAAAATGAGCAAGGATCAGCCATGAGTCGACAAAACACACCTGTCTGTTCAATACTATGTGTGTCACTTCATTATGCCAAGTGACGCAATACCACCAAATAATATTTTAGCAAGTTGGCTACATCTGCATGCAGGGCGTTGATGTGCCGTGGAGATTGCAGTATTTGTCACTTTCACTACCTAGTCATGATGCGACGCTGAAAGCAATAGGAAGACCTGCTTATTTACACCTCACACGAAAGAAAGTGGCCCCCCACGCACAATGAGCTCTCACCTGCAGGCTTCAGTCGTTCTCTTCCGATCTTGTAGGGAGTCGTTGCAATAGAACTCCTTCTTCTTCCTACCTTCCATGCCTTTAGTTTTCTTATCTTGTTGTGTACTGGTTAGCATTGAATTCATTACCACACTATTTTTCTCTTTTCGAAATCTTATTTGATCATTTTACTTTGACGGTTTTGGCCGTCTGTTCTATTGGCTCGTAAGTAGGTGTTAAATGGGAAAGAAGGAAGATGTCCAAAGTATGTTATCCATTTTCAGGACTTGGAAAATGAATAAATTCTTAGGAAGTGGTGTGCATTTCTACCTTATTACTGGTAGCAATCCTTACTGAGTTTGCGAAAAGGGTTTTCCTGAGTCCAATTTGAAAACGAAGGATGGCGCTTGCATTAGAGAGCATGTCTTCTTACTTACTCACCAGCCATAAATGTATGTAGTATTGCAAATTAATATATTTTAAATAAAAAGAACAAATCATCAAAACATGTTACCAACCAAGATACATAATCATTTTAAATATTGTCGTTCGAGTTAGCAGTAAGTTCGGAATAATTAAAACATTTTACTATGTGGCGATGTAGTCTAGGGCCGATTGTAATATTCTTAGTCTAAGTTAGGCTAGACTGAAACATAATTTTCAAATGCACCAGCTTAGCCTAAACCAAGGTCCAGCCTACGTCTACGTCTTTGCAATGAGGCGTGAGGGTCATGAATGTTAATTATATATATTATTATTTTTAGCTCCATATTTAAAACTGTGTATGTAATAAATACCTTAGTCATTTAGTTTTATTTAAGTTACTTGGATCATTAGCTAAGTTAATATTATTTTTTACTTAAATTGACATTTCTCTCTATCTTATTAATAAATGACAGAAATCAGTACTTTCATTTATAAAATAAATCATTTGTAATTCTTTACGATGAGATAACACTTTAACGTTCTTACAGCACTTTTCTTTGTACGAATCATGCTTTTTAATTCACATAGCAATTACTGATTTCTCACTTTGATTTAACACATAAATTCCAATTCAGTACTTTGTTCGCCAACATAAAATAAATTATATAAAGCGTTATTTTTCTGTTACGTTTAAAGAATTAATTTTATTCCGAATATCTAAAACAGGCTAACATCAATTATAAAATTACTCTGAAACATCCAAATTTCAAATAAATAACGCAAAAGCCCTTGCAGTTTACTACGTTATATGTAGCTACTAAATCGAATCATACATAAACATTTTCAAAACAATCTTACAAGAAAGATTTTCAGCTTTATGTAGTGTTTCTTTCAAAGGGGTTTATTATCTTCCCAGAGGCCGAAAACCCCCAGCAAAAGTTCTCAAGGATTATAAATAATACAGGAAACCTATTCTTTATAGCTTGGAGACAACTAAAATAGCTCCCGGAGGTGTAAAAGTATTCCCTGAAATAACTCTTAAAGAAATCCTGATTTTACTAGCTATTTAAATATACAATGACAAATTTCAACCAACATAACTTCTTTCCAGTTTTAATACAAATATTTAGGATAAATTGTTTATTTTAAACCAGAGTTCAATAAATCTAGAGAAGAAGAAATAAACTATCTCAAAATTATCTTATATAAACGCGACAAACTTTAGTGTAATCTACATCTACTTAAGTTCCATGTAAGTCTAAATGTTCTTTTCTCTTTCATTATCTTTGAAATCTCATTACAAGATGCCATCCTGATAACATCATCATTGATAACATATATAAGGTTATATTCTTAGTCTCTACACGAAAATATAAACTACTCTTTGAAATCTTTTTTCTTTAAAATGTACTTAGAAAACGTTATTACCATTAGAAATTACTCCTTACTGTTCTTTGAACATTGTTATACACCACTAACCTATTACAGCTAATTTCAGAAGTAGTGTATCTAATTAGAAACATGTTTATCTAAGTTTAATACCATTAAAAGGCCTTTTTTCGATTCCATAACAATTAAGTCGTCTCTAACGCTCATTCAGAGGGTCGGAAGCAATTTCGAAATTTCAAATGGAACTTCCTATAGAAAGCTATATTCTTCAAGTCTACACACAAATAATAATGAATGAATGTATTTTTATTTACATGCTACGAACAGCACTACTGACTATATAGCACGGATAAATATACAACTCGTTTTACAGTTGTCTTTCTACATTAGTGACAGTTTAACATACATAATGGAACCATTGAAAACACACAAGATACAACAAAAATGAGCACATGTAAGTTACAGAGTATTGAGTTATAACTTTATTAAAACTCTGGAATAGCATTCCTCTGTACAGTACAAGTTGTGTACAAAGGCGCAGACTTAGTTTCTTATATTCTTAGCTACATCTTATTTATTTTCTTATTTACATTAATTTAACTCAACATTTGTGTAGATTCGATGCATAGTTAATTGCAACTATATAGATATTTAAAATACAATGCATTGTACGAGACATAAGAGTATAAGATTAACCATAATACAATTATTGCATTTGAAACTAAACAATTGACCTAGCTGTCACAAAATATATTGCAGTTATCTATCATTTTCTGCAATATAATAATAATAATCATTATCATTATTTATTTATTTATTCATCAATATTATTATTATCTATTATTATTATTTATTAATGAGATGGTTTCAGAAAATTACAAACTTATAGCACACTGTATAAGACACTAATTAGACCCAAACTTGAACATTGTAGCGGAATCCGTCTACTGGGGCAGCAACTGATGATATAGAAGCAGTTCAAAAATGCTTCTTTAGATTACTATGTAATAGAATTGGTCTACCTTATAACGATAGAGGCTATCCAGATCTGTGTTCATACTTCAATTTGGAACCTCTAGATGTAAGACGCAAGTCGAAAGATGGACAATTTATATATGATGTGCTAGGTAATAGAGTAAAATTCAGCTATCTCTTGAAAAGAAAAAAAAAAAAGTTTTTTTTTGTACCTTCACATTATCTTAGAAATTACAATTTTCTTGGGACAAGGGAGCCCAATAACGGGCTACTAACCAGAATGGTTAAGAGTTTCAACTCAATGTACGAAAAGACAACCAGATTGTAATTATAATAATCTTTTATAGTATTTATTCGCAATATATATATCTTAGTATTGAGATACATTAGCTCCAATGCACCTTTGTAGACAGGATACATCTAATACCAGATTTATATTTCTTTTAGTGTGTAGTTTTTATCCTTTTCTTTTGATGTATTGAATTTTTGTACTTGTTACCTTTGGAACATGAACTGGCTGTACCCACGAATATAAATCGTCATCACTCCTTCCTCATTAAACATACATTTGTAATCTTCTGTAAACTTTGTAAGCAGTAATAGCTGTTGTATTCCAACGTGTAACTTGTGATATATAGAGTCTTGTTGCTGTTCATAGCACATACATAAATCAATAAATTAAATTAAATTATTATTATTATTTGAAACATTTTTCAATAAAACGTAACTATCAGAAATGACGACCATTTGAAATTATGGTTGAGTGGTATTTATACTGTATATGAAAGCACGCATACTTGTATAACCAGAAACTTGCGATAACATTTTATATATATATATAAAAAAACTTCATTGTTTTCGTGTAGAATTCATAAATGTAACTTTCTGCACGGAGTTACATTTAGAATTCCAAATTGGCCCCACGTGTTCTTGGACGGGAGCCCGAGACAATTTACTTTTTATTATATTTAAAATGCCCCCATATATAAAAAACTTTTCATTTGATGGGATATTTGTAATTGCCATTACAAATGGACTATCTTGCACATATGAATGAGTTCGTATATATACACATATTTTGGAGTAATGTTTATAGAAGAAAATGTCCAAGATCTTTATTAATTGTGCACTATCAAAATCGTTTGTAGCCACTACAATGAAATCACCAAAACTTAGTCAAGATACCAGTTGAACATGATTCGAACTCTGGTAGTCTTCCCGTAGGTAGTCGATACACAAAGACAAGGAATCAGAGATGACAAGTTAAGTTCTTATCGGTCTGCCTACCTAGATAACTCAATTTTTTTTTAATATATATTTAACATTCTTCATAACATTTTATCGCTCCAGGCCGTCACATTATTGAAGCTTTGCTATGCAATTTCGATATGGAAGGGACAGATATTATGTATGCTGCTCGCTTAAATTTACTGTCGCGGTATTATTTGATTGTAACTGCGGTTAACTAGGCATCAGTCGATATGGATAGTTTCGGAATTCGAACGAAGTATCCCTATTACAAAGCAATTAAACTTGTCTATTCAAGACACTTCAAATACAGCTCAGTTGCCACTTTACATCGGAAACACAAAAATAATAACAACAACCACATTATCCCGATTTGTGGAGGCATTATCCCGCGGTCTTATTCAAAGAACAATTCCTGGTGCGACTGAAATACTACAAGGAAAACCTCAGTCAGGATAGACTATCGCTGACACAACCACGACATAACCTTCCGAATACAAAGCCAATATTTCACACTCCCTCCCTTTGTATGTGGTGTGGTATACAATAAATATATTCATAAATGCTGCACGGTGAAAGTAGCATATAAGAATTTATCCATAAATTATCGTCAGAGAGTTTGATTGTCTAAAAGGTGACGTGTAGGATATAAACGAAAAATAAACCTAGTAAGTCTATTATCATTAATACTTGACAGGAATAAGTGAATACATGTTAAAAATTTCATCTGGTCGTTCTAAAACATTAAAAAGTTACGATCCAAGTACGGCTTCTTCAATCATCCACATGACATTTTATTCATGCCTTTCTTCTTTTACCTTCTCTGGCCTGGCATTCCGAAGATAATCGGTGAGCACGCAAATGTTTGATATATGATTTAAGGATAAGAAACAAAAGAAAATAATTGACAGGTTGATATTTTCAAGTCCTATGAGTTATATAGGTTACACGATAAGTTTATCTTACATTATTACTTCCTTGTATGATTCAACGGATTACTTAGAAAGTCAATTTTCACATGTCATCATCTAGAATTTGTCTCTGGGAATGGAAGGAATGAAGACCAAATAGTTGGCTGAAGGAAAAGAAAAGAAGTTTTCAAAGCAAGAAAGTAAAGACGTGAAAGTTGTCCGAACTTCTGTTGTTGAATAGGTCCTCTATGCTTGTCATCTGACCAACAGATATTATATTCGTGATAAAAAGGTAGATGGTCTCATCTTGATTGTTTAGTCTTTTCAACTGTCAACATTGCAACTGCACGCATGATGATGAAGAAAGACTACTTTTTCGGTGGTAATAAAATAGATAGAAAGAAAGGAGAAAGTCACATTTTAATTCAAAGTAGAGAATAATATACAGAGTCAGTCGAGAACTTATAGTTCACTAGCAATGGAAAGGGATAAAAGAAGATTGTGAAAGAAATATGGAGTACGTTCAAATATGTGTTAGATGATTTAATACTAATTTAATTGGAGACTTAATATCATCTATTGTTCACAATGTGGTCCTCGTTTTTCATCTAATAGCTCAGAAAATCCTCTTCAGTAATCAATTAAACTTTAAAGTTTGCAAAGTTAACAAACAGCTGATTTTCATACAAGATTTAGAATCGAAATCTGCCTTCCATGTCATTTTCAAGTAATTTAAATTCCCTTAACATGTCCTCACCAGAAGTGGATAAATTTAAAACAGAAACTGTGGTAAACTTTATTTCGTATGGATCATTTTAGCAACTTTTGACTCGGTCCGTCTTGATTATACGAGTGCTAAAAGTGTACGTGGAGTGTAAATTGGTAATTTCTCTTTTTCTTTGTCACGATAATCCTCCAGTCTAAACGATCAACTGTATAAATATTAAAGTCTTTTATCAACGGGATCACATTAAAATATTTGTTTAATTTCATAGTTCAGTACTCACCAAAAAGTCCCTTTTCTTATGCATGACCTTCCTCATGGGGACAAATTAAATTTTACTTCCTTCAGAAATCCGCAATGTGGAAGAAGCTGAAAGCTACTGGGATAGATGTTACTTTCTGTGATGAAAGTCGGATTGACATTTCTTCTGAAAATTTTAATTAACTCAATTTTCTTTCCCTAAATTTAACTTAGCAGAGAGTTGAATGGTGGTAGTAACTATATTTTAAAATTTACAATCACATTATTATTACTAGTTATTGTTATAAGTTTGATTAATTTCTATGGCAATAATGTGTAGACAATTTCTGGTCTCGTTCAATATCTGTCTTTTGTTGTTCCTGTTGAATGGTAAGCCTTTTCTAAGTTTCTTTTATTTTGACTTTAATTAAAAGTTAGAATTGTTTTTTTTTTATCCAGTCCAAGCACTTGCGGATTTTTTTTACCTTGTATCACATATTTCTTATAATTATGTATTGTCTTTGCTCGATCTTAAATTGTGACTATCAGGACTTCTATGAATTTACAACAATCCAATCAATACACAAAATTTTATATGAATCAAACATTTTATGGCAGTGAATCGTGACTAGAGATTTCACATCACAGGTTACGATTATGGTATATACTAACTTCCTTCAAGAATATGGCAAAAATATTATAAACTCATTAATCAGCCACAAATTCGAAATTACTGGAAATTACGTATTCCGTACTGTTCCATCCACCAATTCAGGTTTGTTCTAATTTCTTGTTCTTAAAAATTACAACATTCCGGTTATAAGTCATGAATCTTCAGCAAGGTGTCAGAACAGGGATTAAGATAATTACGCAACAATAAATTTTACAAGATATGCGTGTTTCCTCCCCCACTTGCCCTTACTAGTATTTCAGTTCAATTCTTGAACAATAATGAAAAAAATATTCTTCACGATTCCCTTCGCATTACTCTCCCTCCCCCTTCTACACGTAGCAAGTAGAAACGCTGTAACAAAGTGCAAAAATTGTATGTTTTATGAGACATGAAATCATCATTTATATCACGCTACCACGCAGCAGGAGAATGCACATGCATGTAAACACATATTCTTTCACACATAACGATGACAAAAATCAGAAGAAAAAAAAGCATGGAAGCTACGTGTCTGAAGAAAATACAGCAGGAAGACATGTGAGATGCCGCTCCCTCCTCCTCCAAAATAGGAGAAAGATGAATGAGTTTCAGGTAAAAGGATAAACGGCTGACGTGTAGCGGGAGCTAAAGCTTGTAAATGTGATACGAGACAGATAAGAAGCCAGAGAGTATTTGTTTCATGGTAAAAGAGTAGCTTGTGTATTCATCATCACTTTAATCATCGAAGGAAAGATGGAAAACCAAAAAAGGCAAAGACGATAAATCAGTGCAGATGATGAATATTAACCGTTGTTTGATGGAAAGAGATTATTTCATGGCGCATGAAATATCTAGAAATATATTATTATTGACGTAATATAATGAGCAATAAATTAGTTGAAGTAAACTACGAAATAAAGCACTGGATTTGCGCAATTGAAGGTAAAGTGAAAAATGAATAATGAGAGTAAATAAAGTGCAATCACTTTGCTACACGTACACGAATTGAATACATTTATCAATCAAATGTTTGAAAAGGTTAAATCAAATTGTTCAAAGAAGCAGACTCGTGAAATAATTTGAGGGTAAAAATTAGAGCAAAGAAATATTTTAGCATTGGGCAATGTCAATTGTTACAATGTGAAATAAAATAAACTGAAATTCTAATATAAATGACTTTAGCAGTGACTGACATAGCGTAGTTGCAATACATATTTCGACTATGATTGATATATTTCAACAATTTATTAATTATGTTGAAATTATAATCTAAAAGGTCCTTCTGGCGCTCGATTTGGCTAATGGTATGTATGCTCGCCTTTAGGGCCGCGATCTTTTGTTCAAACCTGGTGTGAGATCATTAAACTCAGTGGTTCGAAGCACATACTTTGGCCCATTCTTCGAATCTCACAAGATCGTGTTGGAAGTTAATAACTTTTGAAACAAAATAAAACTGTCGCTGTAATTATGAACAAAAGTTGAATCAATTTCAGGAGCTAATTAAACTAACTTTTGTCAAATCAGAATGTTAAAAGTATCTAAGCGAGTATTGAATAAGAAATAACTTTGTAAATTCGTTTGCAATTCCTTTCTTTGAACACATAATTGCAATTTTATAACAACATGAGGACGAGCTTCCTGTTGTCCGGGTTGACAAACACTAATTTGCTTCCTCATATTAATTCACGACCAATGGAGTCCAGATTGCATATTGAAAAAGGGTATGTTAGGTTAGATAAATGACACACTCAGAACCAAAATGTTCTGACCGGAGATTGTCTGTGATCTTCCCCTGTTCAGATGAGGACTAATGTAAAATTTGGTCCAATGGTGTGGAGACCAACGATCTCCATTATAATGTAGCTTTTGATCGTTCTTCAAGAAAACTGGGTACTCACTGAAGAATGAATCATATCTAGAATCAATTGTTCTTTCCTGTTTCGAATATCATCAGGGGTGTTATGAGGCCAGGATACCGCGCTGATATTTTTTTCAGACATAAATTTTCTTTCCGTAGAAAGTATGTACTGAGTAATTTTTTATTTGAATTTGAATGTTATTTAAGGCCTTTAGGTAGCTTTGGTTCATACCAATTTTCTATCTGTGACAAACAAAATCGGGACATCTACTTTAAATGGGTATGTACTTATAGTGCCTGCCATTGTCTACTTACAAACTACAAAAATTTAAGAAGTTTCGACAGATGTTTACTGAAAATAATCAAATTTGTTTCCTGGTTAGGGCTTTGCTGATTCTTGTAGTAGAAGTTACCATAAAGCTGTCATTGCTATAGTGCAAACGTGCATGTACAGTATTTGCTATACTCACATTCTAATAATTTATTCGTGAATCAAGCACCCTGGTACTATTTTTCTCCTCACTACTCTACTGAATATCACACAGACGGAGAAGTAGAATAGGGTGCGTTAATTAAGGCCAATTAGTGTGAATATGTTTTATAAGCTTACACAATTAATACAAGTTGTGTTAGTCGATGCAAATTCATCATAATCGTTTCTGGCTTAATTATTTCTTTGAGCTCGGTATTTTTAAAAGAATTTTCATCTTGGCTATCAGCAAAGCAAATGGTGTGTGTGTTCAGCTTCATTTTACGTGTTTGGCTTGAGGCTCTAGTGTGCTTTAGTACTGACTCAACAAAGTGAGAAAATACTACTATAACGGAAGGTTGTAATCACATCATGTTGAAAACGGAAGACAAGTACTTAAACGCAATTCTGAAATCGGTTTCTTTCTACCGGCTTTTTAGAGGAGAGGGGGGATCCGCGAAAAATATAAAAAAATCATTGCTGCAATTCATTCACTAACCTTGTACTTTCGTTCGTCACAGCAGGAATGAACTAGAAACTCCAGACAAACATGAGATGAATAACTAAGCCAGAGGCAGTCATGTTGTCTTTGCAAATGTCATCAGTACACTATCATTGAATCAAGCCTTTCTTTAATTGGATTCCGTGAATGAGATTCAAACAAATATTCCATTACTACCACTTTCACGAAGTCTGAGTAAGGGTCAACATTAATTGATCAAAGAATACACGTTACAGTGCTACACATGTCCAGTTATGCAGTCATTGATCGAGTGGATGTTATGTCTATACACCCGTAGGACACTCGCAATACAAGAAGACGCCCAACATGAGAGCGGGATGGTATAATATTGTTGCCTCATCTCCGAGTATCAGAATAAACTGACCTGGAATGCAGAAACAGGTGAAAGGACGTTGGGAACCTGTTTTTGTTATGTCCAGCTGATCTTAATGTTCCAGATGTGCCACGCATCGCTACTGGAACCCACAAATTATTAGACAACTAGATGCAATCACTAAACAAACCGCTGGCGGCGGTCTTTATGTACAGAGAGAACACATAACTTGGACTGCCAGAAGCATATCGATGTTACAGGCGTAAGTGGAGGCGGAGAGAATTACTGAAAGCAAGGACATGGGAAAAAGAATTTGAGCAACATTCGTGTACAATAATTCCTGAGTCATGTATGTGACAGTTTGATTTGTGTCTTTGCGTTAAGTAAAGTGGAATGAAGACCATTAAGTAACATCATTCACTATACATATCCCAACACCTAACCATTCTGTTTCACACTTTTTTCTCTCGTTCTTAGTAAGTTATTTTTCTTCTTTTTCCTTTTGTAAGCAATCCTGTTAACTAATTGCTCTACTTGCTGCCTTACACTGCTTTTCAATTTGGTTCATGATCTGTAGTATGATCTTTTACAGATGTTTATTTTACTACATACTTGCGAAGGCAGATCTTAGCATTTCCAATATAATATATTTCTGATGTTCCTTTTTGTACTTCCGATCTTTCGCCGTCAACAATTTTGAAATTATAAACATTAATATGAAATGCGCTTTTTGGCAATTTTAAAATTAGTCAGTCTTTTTTATTGCATGCATAACTCTTCTTCAGTTCATTCTTTTAACATTCTAAATTTTGTATCCAATGAAGATCTTTTCAAATATTCCAGTTTTGTGTTATTTAAATTGATACAAAGTTCAAGTTTCTCTAACGTAAAGGTGGTGGCAATCTTTACAGTGAACAACGATCTGTCTATTTCTGTTTTAGTGCATCTGATGGAACAGGCTCCTGCTTCCTTTCTCTTTTATTCCTCCTCTGGTTAACACAACTTTGCTGCTGAAGTTGACAAGTTCTATCTAGCATTCAAAAAGTCCTTTTTATAAAGGCACTTCGTTCCGCTCATGAGCGTTTTATGCAAACGAAAGACATCATTCATAAGTTGTTTATCAAAATAGATATCGTACCGTCTCTTGGTCTTTAAAGGATATTGTTCTTTTTTTTTCTCGAAACTCTTTTCGAAATTACTAATCTAACCTTTTTCACCTTCTCCTCTTCTGGCATGATGTGATTTAGCTTACCAAGTATTGAAGAAAAAGAACTTCCGTTTTGCAGAAATAATGTTCCCTGACCAGTGGATCGAAATTATTTATATTTCTTTCACATATCACTATATCATGCTTCAAAAACTACATACACCTTAATTCAATTTTAAATAGTCATACTTCACAGATTTAAAATATAACTTTATATTTTTTTCATTGGGTAATTGTCAAAAGAACAAGAAAGAAACAACAGGCTTCGCTCACGGAAATGAACGAAGTTTCTATTTCGTTTCAGTAGAAAATGAAAGAACGTGTTCCAATGCTCCGTTTCCTTAAAGATTAAAGAATTCAAAGGAACGCATTCCCTCATACGAATGAATGAAGTTTACACGAATGAAATTATATGGGTTGTAAAGTAAATAGTCACAACATGCATTTAAAAGGTAAAATAGTTTATGGCTCTAATATTTACATTTAATGTTTTCTTCAATATAATCTGTTAGAAGCATTACGATAGCGATTCGTTCTTTATGGAATAAGTTGAGATAGGTAAGACACAGATCGACTAATTGTAGAGGATGTTTTAACGCTTCTTCCAGAAAAGATTTATCAGTTCATTTAAAATGAGGTGAGATCGTATAGTTCTGTGATACTGGCATTATTATCTAATATTTCTTACCTACACAGCTCATCTTGTTACAGTCCAGTACAACAGGGCACTGTAATTTTACTACTGGTCCCAACTCGGGTCTTGATGAAAGTATAGTTTTCTAGAGAGTTATTCTTTGAGACAATAACTTTTGATAATTTTTCCTTGCTTATACGTTTACTTGTGTTTTCTAAATTAAACTCATCTGAGGATTCTGCACCGAGATTAACAGTTTTCGCATAGTGGTAGTGTTTGTTCTGGAGATGGTTTCTAAGGTTGAGATTGGAGAAAAGTTATATAGTTTTCATGGTAATAAACATACATTTCCACGTGTTAAACAAGACCCGCTGCATTTTACAGCTTCCAGTGGTAATAAGACTTATTAAAACTTACATTCGCGACTCATGTTTGCAATGGTTAGAATAAATTGCTTCAAACTTAGTATGATTATATAGAGTTCAAACCTTAAGAGTTCTACCATTAGAATGTTAAACTATTTACCGTTTCTATGGCAGGGAGACTGAATTATTAAGCACATATTCCGTTATTACGTAGGAATAAGGTTTTGAGAAATATATACCGACCGAAACGGCACGAGATGACTGGTGAATGGAGGAGACTGCACAATGAAGAACTCCACGGACTGTACGAGTCACCAGATGTTGTAAGAATAAAGAAATCGTGACAGCTATTTTGAAGATAGGCAGGCCATGTAGCTTGGATGGGGCGACGAAGGTTATATTCTGTATTGGTTGGAAAGCCGAATGAAAAAATACCGTTGGGAAGACTGAGACGTCGTTGGGAGGACAATATTAGAAGGGATTTTCAAGAAGTAGGTGTTCGTGATGAAAACTGGTTTGATGGGACCCAGGATGGCGAACGTTTGTTAGTGCGGTGTTGGTTAGTTAGTGACGTCGAGTTAGTTAGTTACGTAGGAATAACTTATGACATTCCAGCCACACTTAACATAACAATGTATGGAAATGCTCTTAAGGCTTTAAGCGTATTCATATGTTAAAGCATTTGCTGTTTCCGTAGTAACGAGTCTGAACAATTAAACACATATTCGAGCATAACGAAATATGATTGAACCGAATCCAAGCAAACTTGAAAAACTAATGTAGAGGAATACCTTTAAGGGTCCAACCACCGTGGAATTTAAAACATGTACCGTTTCCCTGGTCACAAGACTCAATGAAGTTGCTGAAATAATGCCTCAGATGTTATCCACTTGCTGATCTCAATTATGTAGACATCTCAAAAGACACATGCGATCCCAGTTTACTTGAAGTAAACTGACAAAAGCAACCCGAAGTAGTACCACAAGTTTTTATATTATTTTATTAAAAACCCAGGTATGCGTGATCTGGCGAAAAAAATAACGAGACAGGCAATCCTATCGGAAGTATATATGTAGCAGTTGTGATCCCATGAATAGTGAGCTATATTGAAGCTTCGGTAAGGTGAGGAAACAACACCGGTTGCACTATTGCTCGTAGTCAGTCTGTCAGCAGAGATTAAAGAAAGAGGTACGTCATCGTGTTGCCGGACAAATTGTGCAAGTGAAACTTGATCAGCGCATAAACCTGAAATTGAAGAAATCACCATGTGAGTGTTCGCAACTCTTAAAGGAAGTATATGGTGACAATGCAATGACATGTGTGAGGTATTTTATAAGACCAGCGCACAACTACTTCCGGAAGTCTTTCCGGTCCTGAGTGAGGTTTTCTGGTACGATTTTGGAACAGAGTTTGCGCCTGTTCAAGGGTTCGTGCGAGATTCATTAGGGCCACAAAGGAAGAAATCGTGGTTTAAATAGATATTGTTCAGAAAGACAGCCAACTAGATATTCTGATAATAGCAGATATGGTCAACATCGATAAAGAGTCAATCCGCCAAATTTTGTACGAAGACTTTGAAGGCGCAAGATCTGAGCCAAAATGGTACCAAAAACCCTCACTCAGGACCAGAAAGACCTCCGGAGGGAGTTTTGCAGTGGTCTCATAAAACACTCTGCACTTGACATTATATTGTCAGCGTACCAAATTTAGTTAATATTTTATTTAGTACTACATAATTTATTCCAAAGATTCCTTTTCTAAGTTTTTGTCCCTTTCTTCGCTTGTATGAGTATTTGTTGTACTATACGAAATGCCAATGGTGGTGAAATATTTTCTTCTCAGTGTTAAATAACTACAGTACCTTTTCAAAAATCATGTGTTCAAACCAATAGAACGCATTTGCAAGTTTCAAATTATGTGAATTATGAGCATGACAATTCGCTACTAGAATCAAGTAGATATTAGAATATTTTTTTACTTCTCCATCCGTTTCACAATGACACATATGAATTCTTGACTCTCGTATATTACCTCTTAATTCTAATAAAAATGTTACGACATAAGGAAACATATATAATGCACTTATTAAGATATTTATTTCATCAAGATTATAGCTTTAAAATCAATATTTAAATTAATAAATTTTGATACAAACAACCAATGATGTTAATGATAGTTGAAGCTTGTCTTCAACGTCAGATGGTTCTAATATCCATAAAACAATTCTTCCATTTTCTTTTATCATCCAAACTGACCCATGTTGGTAGATACGGAAGAAAATATACCTGTCTTTGTTTTCTTTTCATGGCGGAAAGGAAGATGAACTAAACTTGATTCTTTCAACTTTGGTTTGCATATTTTTGTTGAAGACAATTTAATTAAATGTCTCAGATAAAGTGGACAGTAAACTCATTTGGTTGAGCAAGTCCCGAAAACTGATATCACTTACAAATCTTGTTAACGAATTTACTTCGGGGATTCAGAGTTGAATTTGTTTACTAATCTCGGTAAATTGTCCTAGACGCCATTCCTATATTGTTGATTTGCACAAGAATCGAATACAACTTTTCAATTTTTAATAAATGTTTGCTTTTCAAATTGATTTCTATCGATATTCCAGTACTTATGTTGTAAGAATTAAACAATGTGTTTACTCTTTATAAATTTCCACTAATTTTATTTCTCTTCCTTACAGGTTAGTGATCTATTGCATGCAGTGTAATTCGAGAGTTAAAAATGCTATGTTCAGTTGTCAACCCATGTTGTTGTGTAAGTAAGATTTTCATTTTTGATTGTAAGACATGGTACTGATTTTAATAGACAATAATTATATATCAATTATATATGCCACATTACTTTATATGACGGCTAAAGTATCATTTATTGTTTCCTTCGTTCGTTTTTTTAAAACGGTGGATATGATAGAAGTCCATGTTGATTGTTTAGTAAATAGGTTATCATCGCCATATTATATGTTGTATATGTATATGTGGTGTTTTGTATAATTTTGAATACGCTTTCGTATATAACTCCTTCAATAGTTTCCGTTTTTTAATCGCTCGTGCAGTCTTTGATTTCAATGTTTTAACTAGTTTCTGCTTTAAAAATATACCACGCATGGTTCTAAAAAATAGCCATGGAAAATATCTTATGGGCTATAGCAATAAAGCAATGATATGTTTCGATCGGCTGTGGATCAGTGGTAGAGCGTTGGCTTAGCATTCGGGAGGTCCTTGGATCGATCCTGCGGCAACCATTCTGACTGGGGTTTTCCAGGGATTTCCTCAGTCGTACGAGGCAAATGGTAACTACAAAATAAGCCCTGGTGTCTACCATCCAACATCCACCCACCCTATCCCTGCCTGAGTCTCAGATGCCTAAAGGCCTTAAAATAAATTTAAAGTTCAAAGCAATGATTGTTGTGTGCTAATGGTATGATGAAATAAAACAACTTTTTAGGTAAATATAAACGGATACCGAAATTTAATAGCATAAATTAAATGTTATGTATACATTAATCTAGCTGCGCAACCCACTGTTCGCAAACTATATTAATAAAAGGTTTCCCTAGATGAGACAGGAGATATGTATATCTTTTTAAGAAATCATGATAATTTCCTGTTTTAAAATCAAGTTTGTGTTTATTACCATTAATTTTTAACTCGACTTCTTGATTAGTAAATAGTTCTAAATTAAGTCAGTACCAAATACAAGTTGGATATGATGAATTTTGGAAAATTCTCACACTCTTCAATATTTTACAATGAAAAATTAATAAAAAAAAAAAGATGTATAGATATATACTTATATTTGGAACCTTTATGCATCTATTACTCAAGTCGGAATAGGGTAGGGAAAAGGATAAAGGGAAGAGTCAGCCAGGGCTTAAGTTGAGGATACAATTAAGGTATTAACGTTGTGTGATAATAACAACCCTAAAAGAACTTGTGAAGATGGACTCCAGAATTCGAACACAACCCTCTAATAACTGAGCTACGACCGCGCAGTACTTATACTTGGATGAAATTAAAATGCAACAGAAATATCTTTATTATTCAGACATATTTAATTAATTGACAGTGAGCATTGGGACTCTATATTTGCTAAACAGTGAAAGAGAAGGCCGAAGTTACGTAAAGAAACTGTGGTTATACGTGAAAGTTGAGCATCGAATACCAAATATTATGATGCATTACTGTTAACCAATAAGTGGTAGGTAAATGCTGAATATCTATGAATGTCAAATCTTGACTCGTTCAATATCCGCATCTTGTATGCATATCAGAGAGAGAGAGAGAGAGAGAGAGAGAGAGAGAGAGAGAGTCTGGGGAAAGGAAGAAATACTTTCGTATGTGTCTTCCCTGAATCACTAATTTGAATACAGTCGTTCGTTTTCTGTCATTGGAGTTAAGCCGCATGTTTCTACTTAGAAATGTCCCATGTGAAGCAAAATACAACAAGTTGAAACAGTTAAATAGGTAATTTCGTCTGCGACAACGTATCTATTGATTACCATTAGTTGCATTTGCTTGGACAAAATATACATATGATGGCCAGCTAAACTCAACAGTTGTTTTACTCTTTTCAAAAATAATCATTTCTCTATTGTTTAGAACACGATGCAAAGTTACTTTAAAATGTTGTTCTATGACTTATTTCCACTAATATATTGCAAATTGAATTCATTATTATTCGAAGTAAAATTTTATTCACATTTGAGAAATTAGATTTAGTAATAAAAAGAGACCACCATATTCGCCAGAAGATACTGGATTGCAAAGAAAATATTACAGCACAAACGTACGATAAGCAAGGCCATAGTATACAAGATAAAAATAGAAGATGAACGAGAAAGTTAACTTTATAGCAAACCGGCGATTTCCAATACTAGGTAGTAGCAGGATTTTATATTTTCCTTGCACAAAATTCCTTGCAAGTAAATTTAATACTATCTAAAAGTTTCTGTTTGTGTCAATTTTCAATTTCGTTTATTGTTGAAATCATTCGATTTATGTAGCGAATATCTGAACATATACCGCAGAATTTTTCAATCATTTGAATCCTGTGAACTTCTTTTACCATGTTTTCTAGCAGGCAGCCCACAAAAATATGAAATTTTAAATCATGACAGTTGATTTGCTGTATCTGGTAATAAATATCTTAATTATATTATTAAAAACTATTAAACAAATTACATTATCTTTAGTAATTAGCAAAACAGCAAGAAAAATAAAATGCCTTCTTTGAAATGCATTAGTTTAAACCTAAGAAATCATAGTTAAAATTACTTTTTCACCTCCTTTCGCGACCCCTTCGGACGCAACCGGCAATCATCCAGCGGCTCGCGACCCCCCCCCCCCCACTTTGAGAAACCCTGATATACCGTAACAGTTAAGTTCCATCAACAATGAACAAGATAGAGAATCACAAATGGCACGGATTGACAAAAGGATGTCGTTTTATTTCAGACAATATATTCTATTAATATGTGTATATGTACAAAAACGAGCAAATTGCATTTCATATTATACCAGAGTTTGATTTCAGACTCTTCACGAGTATATTATTAGGGCGAATCAGATAAATCCGTAATATGTCAACTAATATGAAATCTCAGAATCTTATATACAAAAAATAAAATATGTTTGCTTCTTAATGCAGAATGAATTGTTCATGCATATTGAGAATTTAAGTGTATTTGAAACGAGACGCAACAGAACAGGTTTTTGGCAATCCTGGCTGGAGTCGCACAAAAACTGCAACACACAGGTTTTTGGCAATCCTGGCTGGAGTCGCCAAAACTGGAACAGACAACAACAGACCTAATGATCCCATAAGTGGATCACACAGACAAATAGGGTCGCCAGGAGCCTAGAGTACCCACGCAACGCATCTAACCTAACCTCTAGCTCCAAACATTTTCTACACCCCAGACGAGCGGCGCAGAAATGCCTTCCAGATTTAAGAATATCTGGGAAAGAGGATTCCAGATCCTTGTGATCACTGTAAAAAAAATAATTTAGATCGAGGGAGGAAATACCGGTAAGGCGACACCTCCAATCTTTTAATTAAATCGTCAGTTCATACTCTGAAGTACCAGCTGGTTCAGATTAGCGACAGATTAAGAAAGAAAAACGCAAATCTTTACTTGGGAAATAATCTTACGAAAAACGACTCATATGTGACTCATACTGTCTTTACTCACTTCGAAGTCTACAGGGTGGCAAAAGACCATGTCTTACCTTTACCTTAGTAGGGCCCACACCTGTAGTCTGGAATCGCAATTCCTGAAATAAAGACGAACGAACACAACGAATGACGGTCGCAACTCAATCCAAACGTGGTGTCATAACGCAAAACGCAAATAATATATATTAACACAAATCACATGCTGGAGTCACTTCATATTTCAATGCAGAATTAACCAGAAATTCAATATATAGTTCCTTTCCCAAGTCATCACTTCTCAGCTGGCGAAAGAATCCTACCACTGGTCTACAGATTTATGAACCGATCTAATCTAATTAAAAATCACATTACTTAAAACGATAGGTTTACCGAAACACAGAAATAATGAGTATCAATTGCTGTCAACTTCACGTAACAATTCATAGCTAATTTCCAATAGATATTAAGTTAAACATTAAATAACTCACTGCACATTTTAAATATTACCAAACACTGTACGAGGATTATGAACTAATGCCTTATATCGTACCTGGTTAACTGAGAGGTTTCTACACTACGTTCACTGAATATAAACTCAAGATTGTTTATAAAAATTTCAGAATTTCAATTTATTGCTTAGAATGTACATATTTCACGCTTTCGGCTATGATAATTTTATCAGAATCTGAACAGAATTACTGTTGCATTGTAAAACAAACAAATTTGAATTGCTGGTATACATGAATTAAGCCGAACCGAAAGTTATGTAGTCACACGTAAATGTCCATAATTTCTGTAATTATTAACAAATTTCGTTGATGTTTTCACAAATTATTTCCGAAATATTATTGTACAATTTGGAAAAGTTTTAGTACAGTATTACTTACACGAAAGAAGTTCTAGTCCAAAATGCATGATAATTAAAGAATCACTTTAACCTTAATATTTTTGGTGACGTCATTACAGACGATTACTACGTTATACAAAAGACGTTCTGAATAAATTTTGAAAATACAAAATATTGTTATAAAATATGATTTTTCATTGGAGAATAGTGGCTGGAGTTGAAACCAAAAATTATCGAACCATGTTGAATAAATTATAATTTACTATTAACCTAAAAACGGTACGCAAAGATAGTCGAGCAGACATGTTGCTAATTTGATCAAGTATGGAAAATATGCGGTAGCTGTCAAACATGGCTAACCGGGAATTTCGAATAGATATGGAAAAACGGGAGACGAGAAATTGGCATTTGATTATTGAAATCCAACGGACCGATATTTATAATGCAAGAATTCGGTCAATAGCGGCCCCATACTAAAATTTAGAACATATTAAACATCTTGACAAATAATCTCAAAACAAAATATATAATTTAATGAGGTGAAAATTCCGAAATTATGATGTCGAAAAAGTCCTGTTAGCACTTGTATCGGTTTTTTATTCTTCTTAATACGATATATTATATTCTCCGGTATAGACGAAATCGAAAATTATATTAAATTTAGTTTTTACATCTACCTTTCGTAGACAGGGCTTGGGAAGTACAGGTGATGGAAAGCCCATGCATCTGGTCGCTTCGGTTTAAAAATTGGAACTAAACTAACATGGCGTGGGAGAGCAGTTCTCCCAGCAAACGGAGAAGAAGGCTGATTCACACCAATCAGCAAAAAACAAGTCACGAAGCATTGACTAGGGCCAATCAAAAACAAGCGTTAGATCCAAGTCATTGCTGCGTGACTAACGAAAACCTGGATGGATAACGATTAAAAATCCAAAGCAAAATCCAAGCGGAAAACGCTCAAAGAGTCTAAAACCAACCAAAGAGAATGAGCTAAAGAGAACACACTGAAAGAAAACAAAACGGAGACTAAGAAAAATAAAAGGGGAGAAAAATAAAAATAAAAATGGAACGCCAACTAGGCTGTTACATATTCATCAATATACAAATTCAGTTTATTTATACAAATATAAAATTATTTAATTTCAGTAAGGATAAAAAATTACCAGTACTGAATATCAAACGTAAAAAAAATATTGTTGTTACGAATTTGAAATTATCTTAGTTTCATTTCTGAAATTGTACTTATTTACGGATCAAAAATATTTATTCTTGGTTACAAATATAACAATACTTAATTTTGTTAATAATTGAAAATCTTTTTTTTATTATAAATCTGAAATATTTGAAAACAACGTGAATTGAAAATTTTATACCCTGATTTTAAACTTGAAATTATTTCACTTGACTTATAATAAAAATATTTATCTTGACTATGAATCCTGAATGATCAGTAGTGATATAAGAAGAAATGTAGCAGAGCAAAGAACAAATATTATAAAAAAATGACTCAAAACTTTATCGAATACTGTAACAAAACACTTTAACGTCAAACTTTTTCAATAAATGAAACTTTATGTAAAGGACTTCATAGAGTTTATAGCAATTAAACACAGTTGTTTAATCATTTAAGTACAAGAAGAATATGACTTACAACTGAAAAAAATATTCTGAAGAACAAAAATTATAATATATGATACCTATAATTTGAACTCATGTCATCCCGTTGGTACGCAAATTCACTATTTCGACATCATTCAGTTCTTGAATTACAAAAAAAAAAAAAAAAAAAAAAAAAACAAACAATTTTTTACTCCTATATTTTGTGCCTTCACCAGGCCTTGAAACTTGGTGTTGAATACATTGATTGTATCAAATAATTTGAAGCTTTATTAGATTGTTCCGAAACATTTTATGTCAGAATTATCTTTATATGTATCTATCGCAACGGCTTTCATGTCGTTGGTTTTTGAATAGGTACTATAGGAAGTGTTAAGTCAAATCTTTTGAGCAAATTCGAAATAAAGAAATTTGTAAATTTAAGCTTTGAATATTAATTTTTAATAATCTCTATAACTTAATCTCATTTGCTTTGTATATGACCCAATTGTTATCAAGCAGGTTAGTGAGGTAATCAAGAAGAGAAAATAAATAAATCAAGAAATTGACTCAGCATAGAATAACTAATTGTTGATTTCCCTAATGTTTATGTCTTTCTATTTTTACCATCACAAATTTTCTGAAATGGCAATATTTTCTTTTTCTTTGAGGATGTTAAAGTTAGGTTAAAATGCATATAGAATTTTGTTTGCCATGCAAAAACGACTTTAACTTCTAAATATTTAACAAAATTATAAATGTTTCTTTCGGTAATGTATCATAGTCAACGTGATAGTAATTATGCCATTATTTCAAGCACAAATAAACATGGAAGCTTTTTCAAACCGTGGAAGAATCACTATCACTTTCTTCCCATTTGCCCTTAAGAAAAGAACAAACGATGCGACATGTTAAGTAATATTCTCGTAATGATTAAACAATCATCTCGTTTGCTGTTACATGGCTGTTCTCTATTTGTAGTTAGACCGCGTGTGAAAATATGAAAGGGAAAGACACTGAAGTGGAAGGAGGAATTAATTGTCTATTTTTGTAGCCAGAAGGCGGAAAAGTGAAGATAACCAACCAGCTGTGGGTAGGAATGAGCATTCCTGCTGCTGCTGCTGTTGTCGCGGGTTAGTAGGCCAATTGGTGTCCCTCAGGGAAGGGTTCTTTCTCCACTCTCGTGACACGACACTCGATCATCAATCGAGTCGTCTCTCGAAGACCTGTCTCCATAAGCTGTAGCTGTTCAGGAGGCTATAGAACTGACTTCACTTTGAATTTATCCAGTCTAGTGATGCAAAAAATAAAGAAGAAGCAACACTGACTTACGATAAGCAGGAAGAGCAGAAGATACATAAAATTATATGACATTAGAAAATGAAGGATAAGGTTTATTTCTACAATCATTTACGTTGTCTTTCTTGATTAAACAGGAAAAAAATGAAGGTGAAATATTCACGAAGTTACGGAAAAAGAGGAAAGATTAAATTATTTTTTAATGAAAGTTAAATTTTGCAGAAAAATATAAAGAGGGCAATAAAATGCGATTAAATTCATGAGAAAATTCCATCAAGGACACGTGGTAAACGAAAAATGAAGATGCTATAGGAATAAACAAATATCCGTTTATCTTTCGATACCCTTCTCAAATTCTTCACATCAATTTCTTCGCTATATAATCATCAGTATGTATTGTATTATTTTTTTAAAAATACTTTTCTTGTTACTTTTCTATCCATAAGAAAAATACCGTATCCTATTTCCTGTTTATTATCTGCAAATTTCATTCTACAATATGATTATATATTACTGGCAATTACCCTCCCTCTCTTTATTTGCTTTATTACTACATAATATTCTATAATTTTTCTCATCTTCCAATATATATATTACATGGAAGTGATTCTATTTCTATCTCATTTTTATCTATGCAAACTGCGTTTTCTTAACTGTAGCGATTAAATGTTGGATCTTAATGAGATAGGAAAATATTGCATTTTAAAGTATAATAATTGTAAATTCAAGTAATAGATTTAATGCATTTTGATGAGAAAGAGTAAACATGGAAGGCTGATTAAGGAGATTATTTTTTCTTAAATTTCATCACAACATAGCAAATATTTTCTCCAACTTTTATTTAGTGAACCTCCTTAAGGACCCATGTGAATAAATGTGTATTGATACCAACATAATTTGTCAAATTACCAGTACTGAATTTGTTTTATCAGAAGAAAGTTGTTTGATTGTGAACAAGTGTATTACCATATTTAATTTAGAACAAGGTATTTTAAATATTATTAGCTGATTTGCCCACTCCTTGGTGCGCCGTGAATAAAATATGTTGTCACCCCTCAAATCCCGATGAGGTCGAACTTGGACTTGAAAGGCATCAGGAGTGCTACTATTCATCTCAGCGACCCCGAAAACTATGGATTCGACACTATCAGTCGTTTTCTATTTTTTTACATCCCACCCTTCCCGCCCCCACTCCTCCATAGGGGTGTGTCACATAGGATAGTCGTTGTTAATGAATTGATAGTCATGTCAGATTTAATCACTTTTAGGTAGTCAACCCGTCGAACAACATTGTAGTGTGGGTTGTCGCGTGTTTTGCTTTCAAAAATTTTCCATTAATGTTATCACCACCATTTGAATTCGATGGACAATTAGATGGTCGATTAACTCTGAAGATAATAATTTTAGAACCAAAGTGATATGAAAACTTACTGGTTCGGTCCAGTATCTGATCATGTGCGAGAAATCATTCCAATCGGTCAAGAACTTTTTGTGTGATGTTCACGCAAACATACTCACTTTCAATTTTATATATAAGAGATCTTAATTTAATAATATGTTTAGTTTCGAAGGTACCATTTGATATGATTACCTCATTCTTACCCATCGATAATATATTTTTTTTCTTTTTTTACTTATATAGATGCTATTCCATTACCATTAAGTTTAATATATTTCTGGATTTTCTTGTGCATGTCAGCAGTAAAGACATGATTTATAATTTGATTAACATAATTGAACATTCATTGGGAACTGTTAATTTAATAACAAATGTAGGGGTGAAACAAAAGAGATCTTATAGAGAATTGATAATCATACGATCATTGAACTCATGGTAGTTGAATAGTACATGGAAAGAAGGGGGATTTTCATGAAAAGTGATTTCTCGTAAAACGCATTTTAAAGTCTAACTCTCCCATTTACTTCCATGTATTTAAAATTGTAAAAACCGCTTTAACTTGTGGACTGTTTGCGCTTTTGGATCAAAACTTTCCTAGAGGTTAGCTCCCATTGTGTAGTTCTTATTACGAGTGCAAACTCATTTTCTATTTTTGGGCATCTCTCCTTCTTTCCCTGAAATCTTCAGGTTCAAAGTGCACTAAAAAAAATATTCAGCAAAAGAGGATAATACAAAAATTAAATATCCGCTTATATTATACCACATCCCAAAAGAAGTATTGTTTTTAATGAATAAAATTAGTTTTAATTTTTATTTTTAGTTTGCACTTTGATCTGGTGATAAAGGAAAATATAATTTTAGTCTAAGATGAACTCTTAGTCTTACTCAATACCATTTTATGTAGTATCGAGCTTATTTATCACTTTTTTTTCGATTCATCGCTGTAAAAGTTCACGACAATAGTAAAAAATACATTATGTTCTTTCGAATCAAATCAATATTCTTTATCAATCTGTTCTAATTTATTGCTATAAAACATCAAAACAAAAATGGACATTGCAACATTAAGTTAGTTTGAATCAAATCGATATAACCTCAAATTTATTTATCACTCTCTTCTAATTTATCACGATAATTCTCCTTATCAAAAGTATACAATAAAATGTGTGTGTGTTTTTTTTTTTTTGGTTAAAATCAAATCGATATCATACGGAAAGTAATGCTTGGAAACTTCCATCAGAAATTCTGACTAGAGAGGTCAATAATAACAAAAATATGAAAATACGACACGGAACTCGAGATGGATATTATCGATTGAAACTAACTAATGGTCTTAAAAGGACGGGACCCAAGTTTTCCTAATGTGCTCTCTAAACCAACAGTTCAATGTATTCCCACGCTACTTGGACCGGTAACCATGCGTACAAAAAAAAAAAAAAAAAAAAAAAAAAAAAAAAAAAAAAAACGAGCGAGCTAAGCTCTCGGACAATCGGGAGTTGTTGAGTTTATTTTATAAGTAGTACCTTTGTTTACTGATTAGCACGTACAACATAGTATGTGCTTCGAAAATAAAGAAATAATAAAAATAAACATTTTATTGCATACACTGTTCAAATACGTATTAGAAAACAATGAAATATTCAATTGAAAAATGATCAAACAAAACTATTTGTCTCTTTATATATGCTCATATGGCGCTTGCAAGTGAATAAAAAGATTGAAAACGCAGTATATAAAGTATAAGTTTTCAATTTCGTTTTGCGGTTTGGAAGATATTTTAGCTCTAAGAACAGCAATATTTACAAGAAAACAACTTACCAATTTTTTTTAAAACGTCCATAAAAATAACTTTCTTCAAACTGTGTATTACAAA
Source organism: Lepisma saccharinum (assembly GCA_022664845.1). Lineage (NCBI taxonomy): Eukaryota > Metazoa > Arthropoda > Insecta > Zygentoma > Lepismatidae > Lepisma > Lepisma saccharinum. The sequence goes on from JAGDQP010001630.1 coordinate 91,721, forward strand.
ATGTCGTTTCATAATATATTGTACTGTTGTAGTTAGTGAATTTTAATTAGTAACAATTTAATCCTTTTGTTTCCTTCTGGTTGTTATCAGCTTTGTTTTTCCCCTACTGGGCTACGAGAAACAAACTGAGCTGAACATTACAATGGACGAAAAGCAATTAAATTAAAGCGTCAACAGAAATTAGTTTGTAATCCATTCACTCGTTGTCATCTAGGAACACCTTAGATTTACAATAACAAAAAAATCGCGTATAAAAAAAGAGAAAGTTCTTTTGTAATATCCCATTGTACCTACCACTTGGAAGACAAAAGCTACAAGTACAGAAAATGCTTCTTATCGTTGATGTAGTACATCCTTGTTTACAAAAGTAAATGAAGCTCATTACAAAATAAACAATCACACCTACACTGATTAAACATAATTAAGCAACTATGTAACATTTCTTTCAATGTTATGCCTTTGACATTTTAGTTTTTCCACAAATGTTAACATGGGCAAAATGTGTGTGAAAAATCAGAAAATTATGTAAATGTTTAAACAGACGAATCCACGGATTTAAATGAGGTTTTCTCTGTCATCATTACATGAATGAAACATTCATATTCTAATACTTAGGTTCAAATATATTCCATTATGGTGATAATATACATGTCAAAGACCTTTCTGGAAACAATGAAAATGGACAATGTTCTTTATTTAATGATAATTTTATAGATGTAATATTAGAAACTCGCGGAAAATATATGGGAAACTTTACCCAAAATAAAACAAAAAATTTCTAAACGTAAGATAAAGTCAAGAGCATCCAGGACCGGATCCAGCATTATCTTATACATGTGTACCAATTACTATCGGTACAATTTATGATCACATTTACTTTATCGATTCATATCTGGATTTTCCCCGAATATGAGTACTTACCTGAGATACATGTGTACTTACATCTTGTAAAATAGCTATTGTGAAAACATTAAAATCACAAACAAGCAGGATATATTTTCAAAAATACATTTACCTTTTGACAACACTTCTGAATGTATTAGGTGCGGAAAATCAAATAAAAGTCGCGCTTAGGGGTAAATATTTTACAAACAGAGAAATATAATCTGTAACACCAAAACTACAGCAATCTAATAAGATGAACAAGTCATTAATTGTATGCATAGGAACAAATCCATATTTATAGTGTTTATTCTTTTACAAAATATCACTAATAGCAACTTGACACGTACTGTTGTAAGTAACACTACAACATGTAGAATAACGTTCAGAACAACAGATTCCTTATCTTATAAAAATAAAACGACACTATCTTCAAAAATTAAACATATTGAAATTTGGGGGAACTCTCAAAGAACGAACTTCAACCTACAATCATAACACAAAGTGCATATCTTGACTCAAAAGTGTATCAAAAGCTTAACTCTAATGACACAATAATGTATATCAACTTGTAAATTACAGTTACGAGGCGTATAATCATATGCATCTATCTATTGATGCAAATATGTGCACGAGACTGTATGATACAAAAATGCAGGAGAAATACGCACATATAAATTGTATATACACTTCTGTAGATATGACACATTATGCACGCATACAGATTAAATCACTTCTGTTTAACAAGAAGATAATAGACTTGTTAAGGTATTTATCTACATTTATTAAGAATACATTTCATTGTTGATGTTAAAGATATCGCGCCTCTTCGCTTTGCTTTACTTTAGACAATATAAGCTACTGTGAACGTCCGATTGCCCGTAAGGTCCACTTTCGTCGTCTTTAGAGCCATTGTTTTCTTTCAAATTAACCACCATAAATATTCCTTTCCTCTCAATTTTATATCCTTTTCGAAACCTGCCAGTTAGTTAGTTTTGTGTCAGCATGTGTATAAATTGTGCGCCAACATATTGGATCCTTTTTAATGTTCACTTTCTTCCTTTCGTTGCACAAAAGGGATACTTATGCATCTTCGTTTTTTGTCGGTAGAAAGATATAATAAATAATAATAACAATGTTTATGTAATATATAAACAATAGTGTTCGTACTTTCTAAATTTACAAAGATGTATTTTCTTGGTAGTTAGTTGGTGTTAGAAGTTGAATATGCACACTCTTTCGGCGAAAGGAAAGGATGGCAATTCTTAACTAAAACTACCTTTCTTACAGGCTAGGAACGGAAAACATCATAAATACCCTTTTTACAACTTGTAGCGTACGTAGATTCAAACACTGCATTCACCTTTCTTTTGTGTCGGAGGAATGCAAAACATTTCCGTATTTGGATCATGTAGTAAAAAATATATAACAAGAACTTGTTTGTACCTGATATTTGCATTGAAGATTTTAGTCGACAATATACGTCTCGAATACATAAAAGATACCTTTAAGCAAAGTATTATTCACAGATTTTTTTTAATTTTAAAAACTTGTGCTAGATTCCTTTCTCCCCTAAACGAAAGGAGTAAAACGTTTTTCATAAAATAGATCTGTTTTCTTTTTTACTCTTTCCTTCTGCAACTGACAGAGATTCGTTGGCAGAACCAGAGGGATAAGAAAATTAACTCGTGGGGTTTAGTGGATTACAGATCAGTACTGAAGTAGTATTGCGGGTTAAAATCCAGCTCATGGCAATAATTCTGACTGAGATTTTTTTATGGATTTACATCAGTCACGACAAATGAGATAGCATGAGTGAAGGTCAGAGCCGCTACCTTATCTTAATTTTCCCACGGCACAGATAGAAATTTATATACATAAAGAAAGTGTAGCTTAAAATACTGTAAAACTCGCATTGTAAAGTTTACATTAAAGCTTACCCACACTAAAGAATTATTAACACACCATTTTCTTGTCAAAGTTCAGAATATTAATCTTTATTTTAGAATTGCTCATATGAAAAATTTAGGAAGCTCACAATTTTCCAGCATACAATTTATTTATTTAATTAAGACCAGATACAACACATACCGGTTATTTTGCACTTGATATTTTAATAATAACAACAAAGGGAAGAAATCGGCCCTGGCCTTACTCAAAGAATCTTCCCATCATTTGCTTAGTGAGACTGAGGGAAATCAAGGAAAACCTCAGTTAGGATAGACGATCGATGGTTTTGAACCCACGACCATCAGAATTCGATGCTACCAACTAAGTTCCGTCAATATCATAAATGTCGGTGTTTTATGGTATATTAAATTAAGTTCGATTATACGTGAAAAACTAAATATTTACGTAATACTTAAATAGTTATCTTTGTTAATCATCAATAATTTAAAAACAATTTTTCAATATTTGTCTTTCTTATCAAAGTATTTAGATTAAAGTGCTTGTATCTAGTCTCCAGAGTGTAATGGTGAATGCAATTTACCGATGGAAAAGGGCGATCAATTCAAACTCATTCTGACTGTCATCTCCTTTATTTTCATTAATCAAACCAAATAAATGTTGAGGAGGTACTTAAGTAGAAGACCACTTCTTTCTAATTTCCTCACTAAATAAACATAAATATTGTATTGGTTGGATGTTGACACTATAAATTCAAAGTTTCAGTTAAAAGCATTCATTTACCCACAGCTGCTTTCTTTACCGAACGTTCAACATCCTAACGTTTCGCTTGATATCAATTAGTTTGAAGTCATAAAGTTAATTCCAAGTATTCAGTCGTATCCGCATTGTTTGGGACATGTTAGCAAAATTACGTTTTCTTTTCTTAAAAAATCAAAGCAATCATAGTTTTGTGGTCTAATGGCTGTGGTCCGTGACTTGGGATCGGCTCTGCGGAAGCACATAAGCTCAAAGTTTGCTAACAACCATCCTGGATGAGGTTTTGCAGGATTCGCGAATTCTACCAGGAGAATGACATCATTTAAATTAGGCCAATGCCTTGGCCAATATTTTTTTCCTTTCCACCTTCCACGGACAAGAGTAAAGTTTCAGACAAACATGGATTACATGCATAAATGGTAAAAAACACAGAAATTAAAATTTTATCTCATTAGTCAACACAAACACCTTATGTAATTCAGTATTAGGTTCGTTGTTAGATGCTCGATTAACCTATTGAAGTAATTTCATCAAAGTTAGATAACATAAAATTAATTGTATGGGCGGTAACAGCACTATGGCTTACGCCCTTCCCGATACGGGGGAATCCCCTTATCCTCGTCACGTCAATCTATAGCTGTTAAGTACGTTAAAAATTATTTATACATAAAAGCTGAAGATGTAAAGAGTCTTCAGTAAAATAAAATAAATAAAAATAAAGTAAAATATTAAAAATAACAGTTGCATGTTTATCCTGGTGCCACCAGTCGCCAGAGCCTCGTTAGCCTGCTGTCAATGCAGTTTCCAGGGTGCACTACGAGGAAGTGAGGTTGACATTTGAGTGCTCTTATTCGAACACCCCTTACGCCCTCATCACAGTTAGGTTCTGAGTAAATCTGATTAGTTTGAAATCCATGTTAGAATGAGGTTAACACAAAGTACGTCAGAAAATAAACTAAGCAATATATACAAATCCGTGCTAAGTGATGAGGACATAGACGAGGAGGCCTAAGTCCCTACTCCGAATCAGATTCTCCTGTTCCAATCACAATTACTTTCGTATTTTTTTACGATTATCCACACTATAAAGAAAATGTACTAATGGTTTTATATTCAAAAATATTTTTTTTTAACTTTAAAAAAAATACCGAACTCGGCTTTTCATTACTTGTTGTAGCTATATATTTGCTCTTCTGATCGGCCTGAGTCTGAAATGCCTAAAGGCCATTAATAAATTTCAAATCCTCTTCTGGTCACTGTACATGTTGTGAGCAAATGTATACAAGAAATTTTGGCTATTCTTTTGAAACTCCTCTGAATTGTTCAAAAGAATGAAAGTTAGGTTAGGTTGGATTGGGTTAGCTTAACTTATATTGGTTCATTTCAATCGTTTTAACTGGGCGCTTCTAGATCTTCGAAATCAATGTACTGAACACGGTGATTTCTCGTCCGGGGGAGTATTCAAGGAGCATCCAAAATTTTTACAAGCTAACCGTTAAAATTTTAGATAGTTAACGTAGTTCAAAACTTAACTTTTTAAAGACAAAAGAAATTACTCACAATCCTTGAACACATTCTGCACACTTCTTAAATACAACTTTAAAGAATTTGAGGAAATTTGTATGAAAAAGTGTACCATAAATGTGCTACTCGACTGTTTATTTTCTGTTCTTTATTACATGTTCGTATATATTTTAACATTTTGGTAATCGAAATTTCAATATTTCCTTATGAAATACAAGAAGGACAGTTTATTGTTTTACTTGAATGCAGAAGTCACTACTCTATTCAAATTCACCCAACACAAGAATCCAGACTTTCTACTATGCCAGAAACACCATCACGTAGGTAAATTTGTCACTAACTTTAAGAACTGTTATACAAACATCTAAAACCTTCAAGATAATGTTAGAAATTTCTTAAAAGAGCCATGAATTTAGACGGAAATTCATTCCAACAAAGACTCTACATTCCTTAGAAAGAAATGAAGATCCGTAAAAGTCAAAGAACTTTCTTTTAAAACATGTACGGCATCTTGTGCTAAGAATACGCTACGCCATTATGTAAGAAACAAAATATTCTAGTAGAAAAGGTGAAAGATGTCATTAGCGTCGTGGTTTCTATTTCTTGTGTATTAAATCATCCAGGAAGAACAAGATACGTTAAAAAGATTTAACCAATTGAGGTCATTAGTGATATCTTAAATACAGGTGATGATGTAATGGTGATGACACGCGCGACAATTTGGAAGGTGCCCTAGAGGAGTGACAACTTTCTGCCAACTGCCTGATTATGATACCGAGGAAACTTAAATGAATAACCTAATGTAGAACGAAAATGTGTTGATTTTATGAGACTGTGTTGTGAATCTGTAATGCAACAAAATTTCAGATAATTGATACGATAATATTTTCAACTGATTTAAAAGAATTACAGAAGTATTTTAGTTCACTTCGTATATATTTTTCCGTTTGTTCTGGTATAAAGTGAACGTATGAACCAATTTTGAAACATGAAACATCTTGCTTTTAATAGAGAGAGTTTCCGCTTAGGTAAATTTTAGATATATATAGAAAAAATAAGGTACACTAGAAAAACGGCCACTTGTAGTACCTATAATAATTGCTGAATGGATACACTTTATGCGATGAATCCGGTGACGACAACTAAGTTGCTTAGGTTGAATATATCGAATTATAGAATTACTTAAAGGTGTAAATGAAACAGTCATGTACTTTGAAACTCGTTGTGCACTTTTAAAAAGTACGCACCAAAAAGTGAAGGCAAAAACTAAATTTAATTTTGAAAAACGTAAATAATCTAGAAAGAATGCAAAGAATTCACTAAAAGGTAAAATAACAATAAACACAATAGTTAAGAAAGCTTTCTAAATATCTTGCAGCTTACTTGAATTTTTTTATCCACCTAAAATTTTGATGGTTGTCTTGTACAGAATTGTTCAAGAAGGTTGTAGGTTATTTGAAAAAATAAGATTTTTACAGACTTTTCTTTAGTTCACAATGGTTCGTGGTGTCCTCAAATCTTGCAACATTAAATTAACCCACTTCCCGACGTCATAGAATAATGAAATTTTGCCCAGCGACGTAAGTAACAATAACAGTAACAGTAACGCAGTAACAATATTCCATTGTTATTTTCATATATTTCTGTATTTTAAAAGCATATTTTAATATATTTTTAAAAATATGAACTTCTTTATATTCTCCTAAAATAAATACTTGTCTGGTTGAAAAACACTTTAAGATTTGAGTGACAAATTATCAGCTTGAGAAAAAGTATCCAAACACCGAAATAACTCGAAAATAATAATAATTATAGTAATAACAATATTAAGGCATACTTTTCTTAAACAATTCGTACTAAAAAGTAACAATAATTTTGTAAATGTATGACTAAAAAAGCATAGGGCGCGCCAATTTAAGAATTTATAAAGTGATTGTATATGAGAGACCGCCGCGTGCTTTTCTTTTTAGACATGCATAAACAAAATTATTTTTTACTTTTTAGTACGAATTGTTTAAAAAAAGTATGTCTTTAAAAAGTTTTTATTGTTTTTTTTTTTTCGTAAAATTTCTGTACTTATTATCGTTTGTTTTCTCAAATCTTAGTTTATTCTGTAAAGTCGACTCACTTTTTCAAATTCAATGTTATACCAAAATATCTCATAAATTATTCGCTACAAATTCAAATACTGTATTTTGTTAAGAGTCACCATTCTAAGCGTATATCAACTTAGGGAGAAATTTAAATAGTCATAAAAGTTAATGAATAAATATTTTGAGAAATTAGTTCAACTTGATTAATTCTTAAGTTATGGACAAGTACTTCCAGATGTCAAAGATTTGTTGTTATTAATATTATTTGGCTTTTGCGGAAGCAAACCATACTCAAAACAGTTGTCTTTAGTAAATAAAAGAGAGTTGTATGAGCAGTTCCCCGTTCCAATGAAAGATTTCCCAACTGCCTGACCGCTGTCTTGTTCCGGGTTACGATCAAATTATTTTTATAAACGTCTAATTTTATACTGAACGGAATAGAATGTACATATATCGTGAATTTGAATTTCTAATTACCGTTTAGTTTTACACAACCAGTGAAAAATTAAGGTCCATACTTTCCTTTGGACTGTTCTTTTAGAGCACCTGATTATTATATCGAAAGTACTTATGGATAGTTTGAACTTGAAAATTTAGTAACATTTAAATTCAAACGTGTTGAAATTATGAGTTATGACTGTAAATACGGTTGAATCTACATTTGAATGCGAATTCTATTGACCTTTTTGTTCCTGTGGATTTTTATATGCAACTCGCAAAGCTGTCACGCCGTACTACAGGCATCAACCCACACAAGGGTTTGATTCTTAAAACTGTTTAAATAGCTTCATACAAGCACGTACGCAGACGGGAGGGTCCTGGGGGTCCGGAACCCCTAAATTCAGATTCTTTTTCTGTAAACTTAGTATCATTTTTGGCAAAACGATATACATTTAATGTAAATTTTACAACCAAACAGATCTCGGACTCCTCCCCCTCAAATCCAACTTCTGGGTACTTCATATAATATATTTCAAGAATACTTTCATTTGAACTGTGGTGGTTATTATTAATAGTCACAGTTCCTTCCGTTAGTGCTATAGCGTTTCATGAGCAATGTGAAATATTCTTTTTGTAACATAAATAACGTATTATAAAATTTAAACCTATGTGCTAACTTTAATTCATTTCATCACCTGGAACCTGAGACTATTCAACCCAACTTTTCAGGGCCACACTTTCCAGAAAAATAACAAACATCAGTCTAATGGATAATAATTTATTATATTAGCTTGGGTATCAGGATGTCTCAGTGTCTAGAAGTTAAGGTCTGTTGTTCTACTTTCATTACAGAAGAATCCTTCTTGAGTTCAAGTAGTAATTACATCTAACTCCTGTAATAAATAAAATCTCGACCAATCTTCTTCTACGAGATTAAATTATTCTGAAACTCAATTGTTATGCAGGTCAGCAGAGGAAAGCTCAAATTATGTGACACATATAAAATAACATCTGCTTTTATAATGTTCTTTTCTTGTTTCTTGTATTACGTAATCATTTCTTACACAGGAAAAAAAATATGTTGAGGCAATTTCATTTGTAATTATGGTTTTACTATCCTATGGTTACCTGCTTACCTGTAATGATGTTCAAAGTGAGAATATTCAAGTTGGTTATTAAGCTTCATCCTATTCAGCTATTAAGTACTCAATTGAAAGTTTAATAACCATAGCTTCTTTAACAATTTGCCAATACAATGATTAGCAAAAGTATCACTACAGAATAAATAATTAACAACTTGTCACAAAACTTTCTAACTAGTCTGAGCCATTTCTCATTGAAAAAGTACTTGTGGATAGACAAATTTTATTTATAATTATTTTATAACATTTACATCTCTGTGTTTTATTGACATCCACTGCTTACTTACTCTCAAGTTAGAGTGATGACATCTCTCGGTTATCATTTATTTATTTACTAATCTTCAGATAAAGATAGAATTGTCAGTTTACACCGAAACTAAGTAACAGCATTACAAAGTAAATAACATTAAATTGCACTATAAACTGTAAAACGAAACATAACATAGCAAGTAATATATAAAATGAGCTCCTGCATAGCCTAGTCGGTAGCGCGCTCGACTTCAGTGCGAGCGGTCCCGGGTTCGATTCCTGGTGGGGGCTCAAAAATTTCGGTGTTGACTCAGCATCGTGACGACAATTGGGGAGCTTCTGTGCATAAAATACAGTGGCGATCACAGTGAGAGCTTCGGCTCTCCTCTCCCAACCCGTCTGGTCAGTGTGGGAGCAGTAGACCAACTCCTCCCTTCGGGGAGAGGCCTCATCCAGTAATGGATTGAATATAGCTGTAATTTATATATCTGGTGTAGTAAAAAGTAATCCATTATTTTTCCATGACATTGAAGGCTTGACTTACCATAGTTAGAATGATCCGATTTAGGTCACATATGCGCCGTTTTGTTCGATACCGTGTTGCCATTTGGAAGGTAATATCATGATGCCTCTCTCATAGAAGCCCTTGTCCCTATTGGCAAAAAATTGAGACAGTCGATTTTCACAAGCCTCTCTTGAAGCGAATTTTTCACCAGCAAACGTGTTCGCCATGGACAGGAACAGATGGTAATCAATCGGTGCCAGGTCCGGACTATAAGGTGGATACATAGGAACCTCCCAACCAAGCTCCCGGAGCTTCTGGCGAGTCACTATCAATGTGTGTGGCCTGGCGTTGTCCTGGTGGAACACAATGCCTCTCCTATTGGCCAAAGCTGGCCGCTTCTGGGTGATTGCTGCCTTCAGACGGTCCAATTGTTGACAGTATAGTTCCGAGTTAAGGGTTTGGCCGTAGGGGAGCAGCTCATAGTAGATAATTCCCTGCCAATCCCACCAAACACACAGCAAAACCTTCCTGGCCGTCAATCCTGGCTTGGGCACCGTTTGCGCCGGCGCACCGCGCTTCGACCACGACCGTTTTCGCGTGACGTTGTCGTAAGTGATCCACTTTTCATCACCAGTCACCAACCGCTTCAGAAATGGGTCGCTTTTGTTGCGATTCAGCAGCGATTCGCAGGTGGAAATTCGGTCCATGAGGGTTTTTTTTTTTTTTTTTGCGTTAACTCGTGTGGCACCCATACATCAAGCTTCTTTGTGTATCCAGCCTTATGCAAATGGTTCCACACGGTTTTTTGTGCAATGTTTAGCTCTTGGGCAATTGAAACAGTGCTTACATGACGGTCGGACGCGACAATGTCCATGATTTTATCGACATTTTCGACACTTGGCCTTCCAGTGCGTGGTACATCTTTGACGTCAAAATTACCGGAACGGAATCGACGAAACCAAAATTGCGCGTGATTGGCTGTTACAGTATCAGGACCATAAACACTATTCATATTTGCAGCCGCCTGGCTTGCGTTTTCGCCTTTATCGAAGAAAAACGGTAAAATATAGCGTATTTTCTCTTTGCTAGTGTCCATTTTGACGCGCGCTCACACAACACTGAGTCAACTCATCACAACTATCTGAACAGTGTTTGTAGTACGCAATCTCATCGTTTGAACGCCATCTCGTTGAACCCGATCGGACTTATACAACGCGAGATACAGATCACTGAAGCCATCTATTGGCAAAATAATGGATTACTTTTTACTACACCAGATATATATGTCTAATTTGCACGAAATTTCAATGCTGCTCCTACAAATTCAAGCCTAGAGAGTTCAAATTTTCAGGGAGGAAAGTTCATAACCAATTGCAGAGTATTATCCGTGCCGATTTTTATTTTCTTTCTTGTTCATTGTTGAAAGTGCTTCATTGTTATATCCATACCAACAATGAAACTATCTTAACAACGAACAAGAAAGAAAATGAAAAATCGGCATGGATAATACTCTGCAATTGGTTATGATCTTTCCTCCCTGAAGGTTTGAACTCTCTAGGCTTGAATTTGTAGGTGCAGTATTGAAATTTCGTGCAACGATAAAAATACATATATGGTGATAGTGCTGCCATTTCTTGTCGTACATCTTGGCTTTACATAGGCTTTTAAAGAAATAGTGGGAAAAGAAGATTTTGAGAGATTAATTTTCAAGTTCTACGCATTACACCAATCAAAGAGGTCAGAGATGGAGTTTTGGAGATCAGAAACATCCTTCAATGATCTGATTCCTAGAAATATTTTACAGTCGTCAACGAAAAGGAGAACTTTGGTTTCAGAAGACGAGAGATAAAATGGAAAATCATCCATATATAGAAGGAAGAGAAAGGGCTCAAAACACTGCCTTGAGATACACAAGAGAGAGTAACACGTTGTTCGTGGCCAGTGAAATAGTCTCGCAATAATGAAAGGAAGTTAACATGGATATTAAACTGGTGAGTTACTTTATATAAAGAAGATTACAATCAATTGTATCAAAAGCTTTACTTAGATCAAGATAGATGACATCAAGTGGTGTACGTATTATTGGACAGGGATTGGGTAGCATCAAAGAGTAACAAGGACAGATTCGTAAGAGTCGAACTACCTGGAAGAAAGCCATGTTGAACAGCGTCTAGATAGGGTGAGACAAATTATAACGTCTGTCTTTGATTATTCTTTCACACACCACAGACAACATAGACAAGAGAGAAATGAGTCTGTGTGAACCGACATGGGTCTATCTCCAGATTTAAGAATTGTTACAATATTAGCCTGCTTCCAATAATAAGGAAACATGCCTTCAATGAAATACCTATTTAGAATAGGAGAAAGGGGGAAGTAAAAGATTCAGCAATATTAAGTAAAAAAAATATAACTAATATTGTCAGAACCGGGAGAACGATTTAAAGGTGAAGAAGAAAGAAGATAATTTACCTCATAAGGTGATGTGCTTACTAAAGACAGTGAATGAGAACAAAGTTTTTGAAGCTGAAGAGAGGCAACTGAGTGAATTATAAAAGAGAAATTGTTACAGAAATATTCATTGAACACATGTGCCCTTTTTTTCACCAACAGCTGTAAATGAATCAGGAACTAACACTGTCGGAATGCATGACTGATATCTTTTAGAGTTTATGAGAGACCAAAATTTTATAGGATTAGTTATATTTCAGATGTTATGTCATTAATATACTTTTGGTGCTTTTCCCTCAGGGCTTTTCCCTAGCTTTGGTGCTTTTCCCTCATACAGGGGGCTAGGAGGGGTTGAAGCCCCTCGAACATTTGTCTCAACCCCTTCTTTCAGTCCCCCAGGTTCTAACATCATATTCAGGTTTAAAGCTGCAATAAACCGGTAATTTATAAATCCTCTTTAAAATGTCAAATCAGTTAAACGGAGAGTTTAAATTGCCATGTTCCCTTAGTTTTAATTCAGTCGTTTTAATTTATGAATGGTAGTGATCAGGCGCTTTAAGAGAAGAATTTCGAATTTTTCCATCCGCAGTTCGCTGGTAACGACACAATTCCAAAGCTTGCTGGAATTCCAACTAGTAATTATAATACATATAATTGCCTGGAATATAGTGTAATGGAGAATACAGTGTACTATTTTGCATGTCGCCTTTATTCTGTTGGTCTTGAAAAGTCAGTGGTATTTTAGGGAAAAGGATTTTGTAATTGAAAGAAAGCCACCGAACCACATGACGGCATAAGACAATATGATGAGAGTAATAGGCACCGAAATAGCATGACAATGTGGATGAATTATTTGTCTTTGAAAAAAAACTGATCCACAGACATCAGTTGTAATGAAGATTAGTGACGCCCCCCCCAAAAAAAAAATGATAGAGGAGAACCGATATGATGTCGCCACAGTAGCTGAAAGTTTGCTGTTGCTTGCGAGAAAAAACATTTCTTTCAATGGTTGTGAAGAAGCTAAGTCCAACAAGAACAGAGGGAATTTTTTAGAACTGCTTGAGTTCGCTACTAAACATGACAAGCGAATTCAAGAAAGAATATAACTTTGCCGAAGAATGCAAAATACATTCATCACTCAATCCAGAACGAATTGCTCTCCATAATTACTAAAATGATGCTTCAGAAAATAGCTGAAGAAGTGAAATGTTTGTGCCATTTTTTCCTTCTTGCTGATGGAACCAAAGACCTTACTAAGCAGGAGTAACTTTGAGTTGTCATTCGCTATTTCTATAGTGGAACAACGTTTCCTTGGATATTACCCATGCTCGTCACTAACAGGAGATTCAGTTTTCATGAATATAAAGAAAGTGCTTGTAGGATGTGGAATAGATATTGGAAAATGTATAGCACAAACATACGATGACACTTCAGTTATGAACGGCCATCTCTCTGGCCTAGAAGCTCTCTTCAGAAGGAAGTTCTTCATGCAATTTACTACGTTCACTGCTAGAACCACAGACTTAATTTAGTCATGATAGATGTTTGTCGTAGTGTTGAGGAAGTTCATATGTTTTTCTCATTATTCAAGCAACTGTATATATGCATGTCACGTTCGACAGTTCATCCGTTGTTTGTGAAACTTCAGGAGGAGAACAATTTGAACAAAATTGAATTTAAATCTGTTTGTGATACGAGGTGGACTTGCCAAGTAGCATCCTGTTTAGCAGTGAAAGCAACATTTTCTATTATACTCCTTATATTACATGATATTATAAGAACTGAACAGTACTCAGAAAAAGCAAGCGAAGCAAGGGGGATTTTGGATCGAATAGATTTTAACTTTGTCTCCATCTCTTTTGCGTTCTTCTGCGTGACCTAAAAGTACTTTCTGATTACCTGCTGAAAAACGACTGGGATCTTGCTGTTGCATGTCCACTTGTTGACTCTCTGTTGAAACATGTATATGATCTTCGATCGAATGATGTTGCTTTTGAACGTCTTATTGAAGAAGTGAGAAAGTTTGCAGAAGAAAACAACATTTCAAGAACCGTTAACAGTGAGCACAATCGAAAACTGCCGAAGCATTTACAGCACTATGCAACAGATATTCCAGCATGCGAAAGCAGTGCCTCAAAATATGAAGAGGACATTAAAGTTAAGATGTATTTTCCAATAGTTGATCGCCTAACATCTTGTATTAGAGAAAACGTTTACCAAGAACAATGACGTGTTAATTGATGTAAGCTATTTAAGTCCACGATGTGAAGATTTCTTGAACTACGAGAAATTGCAATCTTTTGGGTTGCCTGTGATTTGGACAGTTTAGAATCAGAAGTGAAACTTTTGCCAAAAGTTATTGCACGCTATAAGTCAGTAAAAACATATCAAAATAATAACAGTTCAGGATTTATAAATAGCTTCACCGATTGAAACCTACAAAATTGCTTTTCACCAAGTTTATAAACTTTGTGTCATCGCAGTGTGTATTCCTCTATCGACAGTTGGATGTGAAAGAGCATCTTCAAGTTTACATCAAATCAAAAATTGTCTACGTAACCAAACTGGTAGCGAACGGTTAAATGCTTTGTCGGTTTTGTCAGTTGGGAAAACACTACCAAAAGCTTTAGAGTTGAAACAAGTAGTGAACAGCTTTGCAACTGACAAAATAGAAGAATTTTGCTGTTGTGAAGGCTCTTATGTACAATTCATAAAAACATGCTTATGATTTCTTCCTGTGATTACTTTTCTTCTTCCAGTGCTCTGAGAAATCTTGACGCATTTTGTTCAACTGTATATACCTTCATACTTTCGTGTAGAAAAGATTTAAGTAAATGTAAACATAAGAATTGCATGGTACATTGCATGGTATGATGAACGTAGATATAAAGTACAAGTACTATATTGCTTCCATTACATTTGCATTTATTATTACATTTTATAAATCTGAAATTACATATTAAATATTACATTTTTAAAATTTGAAATTCTGTTCGCTATTGCGAAGGTGGTTACATATTTTCCAAAACTAGGAACAGAATAGTACACTTAGCGAAGAAAATATGGTTTAATTTAGTATATAACGAGCATAAACGTAAAACAAAGTAAAAATCTGTCATCATTGATAGTCAGCCCCCATATGATTCAACACGTGGTTGGAGCCCCCCCTTCATCTTTTGGAGGCTAACGCCGTCACTTCTTGGAGTAGCACCTGATCTGGAAGAAAGAGCTGTAAGTATGTTCAATATGATGTTGTTCCCAAAGTACCTATGCAAGTTTTTTTTATTTTTCAAAACAAACCGCGCTTCTGCATCAAATCAGGGAGGATATTTAGTATATCGACATTTATTTATAGGAACAAAGACTTTACAGGTAGAATGTATTACATCAGTGAATAAATCAAGCGCTTCATTCACAGTTAAATCTTTCGAGATATGGTACACCAAGGGAAAAGAGAAAGAGCACGGTTTATATCATTCCAATGAACTTTTCTCCAAAAAGGAATTTGCTGCCTTGGAGTGAAAGGAGCCCTCAACTTTATTTTAATATGATTAATGCGGAGATCCATCCATCTCCAAACTTTCATGATCAGATGAAAGTAAGTTTAAAGATCAAATGATGATACATTTATCAAATGTGTATAACACATAATCCAAGATTCTATTTCTTCTTATGTTGTGAGTATTGTGCTGGAAAAAACCAAGACCATCTATATAACATTTTCCATAAAGCAAGCCTCATTTAGCCATTATTATCTGTGGAAATCCCAGTTCTTATATTTGACCACATCATGTGCATATTAAATTCTCCAAACAATAACACATCACCCCTTAAAAGTGCAGATAGTGTTGAATTCTTGAAGGTCATTAACAGTTCTCTGGGACTAGTTTTATGTAGGAGATAGAAACAACCAATAAGTAATTTCTTGCTTGAATTAAGGGGCCTTTGAACCCAAACGACTTCACAGTCAGGTTTTACATCTTGTCTAATTTTACTAGGCCACTTGCTCGACTTCCACGATCACTTCTGTATACACAAAAATGGTGGGAAATGGGTATTTCTTTACTAGATATGTTTTCATTTAATCAAGTCTCACTAAAAATAACACGCACACACACACCAAGTTTACTCATAGATAGAAATTCTGGCAAGTGAAGTGTACAGTCTAGTAATTTGTTGTTTTCAGAGTGATTATTTTTATAATAACATTTAAGGGTTAATTCATTGTTATACTGATTAGGAATTGCACCAGGATTTAAACATCTTCACACGTAAAGTCATAGAGTTTCCGGAGAAAAGTAACAACAAGGTATGAGGAATCGCCTGAAGAGATAATGAAATGCTTTGACTGTCCGAATACTTCTTGAGCTCAAGTACTAATTAAATCCAATTCTTGTAACGATTGAAACTCAAATGAACCTATTGAAACTTGTGCTGTTCTGATATTTTGTGACCTACGTCAACAGATAATATCTATAGAATTTTACGCTAAGGAGCAACATGTTTATTTATCGTTATTTTTCTCAACACAACCATATTCATAATGCTTATTTTCATTATGAAATTTTAGTACTTATTAAAGTTCTTTCTAATTTTGACATGCAATCTAAGACAGTTTGTTTGTTAATAAGTCTCAAAGTTTAATCCAGGCATATGCCTGAATATTTGTGGAACAGTTTACTTCATATTAGCTCCGTAATTCAGCTAAGGTCGAAGTAAGATAGAGTGGTGGGGCGAAGCTGTTGTGGTGGATAGCAATCTGAGAGTTACAAATTTTTAATTGATACAAACTTTGTATGGAAATATTTTTTAAATATTTTTCCCATTTGGGAGCTACGGTAAATGAGCACAGTGGACAAAAAATTAAACCTTTGCAGTAGTGGTTTGTACTGCCTGTCAGAAACTTTTTTTTTAAGTGCTAACGCTGTACTAACGAGTGACCACCAATGTTCAAAGATTGTTAATCACTCGTTAGTACAGTGATAATGACTTGAAGAAAACTTTTCTGAGTACGACTGATGGTCAACATATCTTACGCTGACTTCTTTGTCGTTCAATATTTTCTACACAATCCCACAGCATAGAAAAAAGCAATATTATATCACCTCATTCCAGATAATGCATCTTTATGAATGTATACATTTAGATGTTCCAAGAAATTAAGATAAAATAATTTGGACCTTATCTGTAAAGTTAAAATAAATATATTCTTAAAAGACTAGACATAACGGGAAAAGCAACTTAAAATCAGACGAGATTGAGTTTCTACTTGAAGAAAGAGTTACTAATACTAATAAAGTACAGAATATGCGGCTCTCTTTTTTGTTGAAGTCCAAGCGAAAATGCCAAGATCCCACGCTTCAATGGAAGGCGACCTCTTCAGCAACTTTCTGAGGGTCAAAGGTGACCGTGTTTTCTCAACAGAATGAAAAAAAAACATTTCTATAATCACTGTGGTGACGTTTGCATGCAATCTCGCTTACAGACAGAAGCACTCCCTTTATTGGAACGTCAATAAAAATATCTTCTACACAAAACGTCTTTGTTGATAACATCATATTTTAAGCACATGTTATGAATATGGAGTTTTAAAGTGCTGGCAATGGAGACTGAAGTCTGATCCGAGATTCCACAGATTTACATCCAGCGATTGTATGATAAACAACGGCCATTGTCTTACGTAACATCAATTTCATGGATATTGCTATAATGCGAACTTAAGAAAGTCTTGCCCAAGCTTTTATTATGTGTAGAAAGTAGTGCAATTAGGATAAACGAAAAACATGAATCTACTAAATTAAATATTCGTTTAAAAATTCGTGCAATTTTTAGCTATTAACGTTAATTGATTTTCATCTGATTCACCATACTTCTTAATAAATCATGTGCGCCGTGAGACAAATAGTTCGTAATACAGAGGGATAAATAATTTCTCTTTCAGGATCTATTTCTTTTCGCATTCTCTAATTTCTTTAATTTCGCATTCTTTCTGTTTGTCCTTGTCTATGTTTTACATTTTCTTCAAACTTATGTACAAATTTATGGCTTATGTCCTAGTTTTCTTCAAGTTCTTCACATTTTTCTCAACATTTTATCTATGTCTCCCAGATTCAAATAAATAATTAATGTTAATTATATAAAGAAGGGTAAAGTTATTGGTAATTATGATATATTTATGATATCTCGTTCTTATTTTTGTTGAAATTATAATACGTAAAAATGGTTTACAAGTATGCAAGAATTATTCAACATGCACAACGATTTTCGACTAACAAAGTTCTCGAGCATATTCTACATGTAAAAGCAAAGACAAGAAACCCTAATAAACATGTGGTCGAAACGCTCCAGTTTAGACTCAATTCACCTTAAAAGTTTGAATTTTTGAAATTTCAGAGTAATATTGTGGCTAAATAGAAGGTTAAAGAAAGTGAAAATTTAGTTCTGTATCATTAAACACTCTTCAGATATGGCGCCTTCATTTTATATATATATATATATATATATATAAATCTGTTATTTGAACATATCGATCTGTTTCCTTTGGAACAAGTCACACACTAAAATTACAAGTATTACTTTTATGCTTTCTTGAAAACTATTACTGTACAATAAATTTATTAATATTAAAATGGTTCAGGGAATGGCGATAGTTTAAACCGGACTCCCCTTTTAAGTATCTTCTGTTTAGTCAGAATCACGAAATTAAATTGGCCCAATCTTATAGCCTTTTTATTTGCTTTTGACTGTAGAATATTATCAGAAATTTGTCGGTGGAATTCTTTCTTTCCGTCCTTCCTTTCTTCGTTCTTTATTTATTTATTTATTTTTCTCCCTACCTCCCTCGATCTATCTGTCTATATATCTATCTGCATCTTCTTCTGCAAGGATCGAGGAAATCAAATTACGTTTAAACTCTATTATCAACAAGCAAATAATATACTAGTAAACAAATATTTAACATAAACTTGAGCACTCGTACTGACATGAAACTTATTTACTCGATACTCAACAAGTTAAAAGCTTGAGAAAATTGAACTAGAATATTAATGTAATTTAAATCTAGATTTAAGTGGTTTATGTGCTGGTTTGTTCTAATGTTGAAATTACTTCCGTTACGTAAGTCGTAAGGTCAAATGATTCACCTTGTAAATTCGTAGTACCGTGTTGACAACCTTACTCCTGAGGGAAATTAGCTACGAGAACTCTAGCTGCAAACAGTTTTAAAAATGCAAGTACTCGTATTTGTTTATGAGAAATTATAAACTGTACAAATTTGAATTATATGGTCGCTATTGAAGTTAGTATAGAAGTAAAAGTAAACAGCTTCCTATTCCTTTGGAAGTATACTTTTTTTTTAGAGAAATTAAATCTCCTGTAGCAGTCGGATATTTTAATTTTCTCTTCGTGGTGTTACAAACAGCAATTCAACATTGACACTGATAAATGTACCGTAATCACAATTAAAGATCCCGGTGCAAAAGGGAGACACATCCATGTATATAAATTGTTCGGTATCAAAACGCGCAATCCCGAAGATGCCTCCTCCTTGCACTGAATTGATGAAGAGGACATGAATGTGTCCCATATAACTTCCTACTAATCAATCGAGCTGCTTTATTCTTCCAATGATCGGAACTTCCTTTCGTTACAATATTCCCCAATGCCTCCTTTTTGCACCGGGGGCTTTCATTAGTATAATAAACAACCTCTTCAAAGTTCGTATTATCTTAGCGTATCTCTCCTCCCCTTACATCGAAATTAAGCTTATTTGGATGATGCCATGTCTATGAAAAACGGCAATGAAACTTCTGGGTCTACTTCATAGATTTGTTGATTTGATTGACCCTACAGCACTCATCTTATTTTAAGTATTTCCGTATTTTGAATATTGTTCTCCTGTTTGAACTGAGATACCGCCTTCAGTGCTGTCCAAAGTTAACAGAGTTTTGATTTTTTCCTGGATATTGCTCGCTTTTGTGTCCAGTATATATTTGTACGACTTATAATTAACTAACTAACTATCTCTGGCTTATGGAACTCGCAAGTTCATCGCCGCAGTAACAAACGTTCGCCACTGGATTCTATCCTGGGCAGTATCAAGCCAGTTTTCATCACGAACACCTACTTCTCGAAGATCTCTTCTAATATTGTCCTCCCAACGACGTATCGGTCTTCCCAACGGCCTCTTTCCATCGGGCCTTCCAACCAGGATACAATATAATCTTCGTTTTTCCCCCATCCGAGCTACATGCCCTGCCCACCTTAGTCGTCTCGATTTCATTAATTTTACAACATCTGGTGAATCGTACAGTCCGTGGAGTTCTTCATTATGCAGTCTCCTCCACTCTCCAGTCATCTCGTCCCGTTTCGGCCCATATATCTTTCTCAAAACCTTATTTTCAAATACACGTAATTTATGTTCATCTGCTAGGGTCGTACTCCAAGTTTCGCAACCGTAAAGTATTACCGGCAGAATAACCGTTCTGTATATTTTTAATTTCAATTTCCTTGATATTAATCGCGATGTTAGAAGTTTTTGGACTGAATAGAAACATGCGTTCCCCGATACTAAGCGACTTTTCATTTCTTCCGTGACCTCATTTTTGCTTGTTACGTATGCTCCCAAGTATTTAAATTTGTTTACTTTCTCTATGACCTCATCCCTAATTCTTATGTTTTTAATTCCTTCAATCCCTGTGTTTCGGCTTATCATGTATTTTGTTTTATCTATGTTTACCTGTAGACCTATCTCATCGCACGCTTCTACTAAGACATCGGTGTTGCTTTGTAGTGCATCTATATCGTCTCCTATTAAATCTACATCATCCGCGTATACAAACAGTTGATTCAAACCATTCAATGATAGTCCCTTTTTGTCCCCTTTAATTTTTAAAATCGCATATTCTAACGCGAAGTTAAACAGTAGTGGTGATAAGGCATCGCCTTGTTTCAATCCGTTGCCAATCTTGAAACTATCTGACATATTATTACCTATCCGCACTCTGCTTATGGGGTCGCTGAGACACATCCTCACTAGTTGGACCAATTTTTTCGGAATTCCAAATCGTATCAGGATACTGTATAACTTTTCCCTTTTGATAGAATCATATGCTTTCTTAAAATCAATGAATAGCTGGTGAACCGTCCCATTGTATTCCCATTTCTTCTCCAAAATTTGTCTCAAGTACGATTTATAATACAAGTATAAAATAGTGTATAGGCATGCCATACTTGGATATATGCTTCAGGATTTACCGTTTTAAGTTCTTGCAAGAGCCACCCACTAGTAATGATCTTTTCTCTTTACTAATACCCAAGCTTGATATTGTAAAGCGCTGCCTATTTTACAGGCGGTCTTGTCAGTATAACCTAGTTTCAAAACTATCTTGATTTTACTTTACCAATATAACAGTTGATGAAAAACCTGGAATCGGCATCTGATGTAACTCGAAATAATGGTTTTTGTCTTATATATTATAAATATGACTTTGTATTAATATTTTTTTGTTTTCTTTTGTATTGATTGTTTTTGTTTCATCCTTTCGCAATCCAACGTAAACTAACTATTAATGTATTTGAGTTCATGTTAATAAATAAAGAAATTGTTTGAAAGGTTCGTTATTTAGGTTATCTTATTTTACTTTATACACAAAGAAAAAGAAATCTCACCACACAAGAACTCAAAAATATTAGTGCAGAATCTCTGTAATACATCTAAAATTTAGAAAATGAAGGACTATATTATCAATCGTAATATCGCTTTCTTGGTTTCCAATAGATCTGTCAAAGGCTTTGACATTGTCATAAAAGGGTTGATCCAATTTGCTTTCTCCATAACTAAAGCAACCTTGCAATTCACAGGGTCCAGTTCTTTTCTCATTAGTCATCACATCATATCTAGTTTTTTTTTCTCTCTCTCTTCTCGTCATCATTCTAGCTTCCGTTTTTCTTCAAAGATGAACGCTTCCCTCTGTGAATGTCTTTTAAGGTTGCAGAAAGACGTTGGAGTTAGACAGTGAAAGTTCTAGGAGCGATGGGAGATTCTTGTTTCCTCCACTGCTAAATGCCAACAACTGTCTTCCTGGTTTTTACAGGTGGAAGAGAAATTACTTTGATGGATTAAAATGTGGAAGGATTTTTTTCTTTTTGCTTTCCAAATGAATATTATTTCTTTACCAAGATGGATCGCTGGCAATGACATGTCTTGGTAATTGGGTTTCATTATAATATATTATTGTTTGTTTTCACTTACAACATAGTTTCAATTATTGATTTCAAGTTACCTGAATACCTGACACATGTGCCCCCTAACCTAAAAGAAATATATATATATTTGCAATGTATTGCGCACAAATTTTAGAAAGTGACCTTCGGCATGTTCCTCAAAGTGAAATCTCTTCTTATATTGTACACCCAAATATTTTTTATCTATGGTGGTCCGTCCTCCTACACGATCAAAAATTAACTTGCTTGTGGCTGAATGGGGTTCCAAAACATTTGCCGTGTCGGTACTTAAGAAACTCTTGGGTCACATTGATTTTATTACTGTTTAAGTGAGCTGGGAGAGAGAAAGAGAGAAACGAATGAGAGGAGCAACAAACGAAAATGTAGGATATGTAAAACTTATAAATAAGTGGTAAATAGTTGGAATACTTAAATATTCGCTTAACTGAAAGTATATCATTTTACAACGCTTTATACGTAGTACAAATTTTTTATATCTAGTGTATTACCAGAAGAAAATCTAGTATCAATCTTGGTAAACCTTGGACTCAAGAACCTAGATCATTCCTGGTTCATGTGATAGAGCATGGTTACTTGTTAAATGATTAAAACAAGCCAAGTTTTAATTATTGACATCAAGAACCACAGGAGTATAGTTTAAAAATGGGAAATTTTCATTACAGAATTCGTACAACTTGAGAACATCTGCATTTTTATCTTTGTCCAATTATATTTCCTGATAGGTAAAATATTTTCTGACATAAATTAAATTCAATTGAATCAAGTTGAAATTGTGTTGTCCATTTTATCACTATGTTTTGTTCTGCCAAGAAAAAAATTGTATAACGCTAAATTTAAGTAGAAACGAAATCTTTCAGTAAAGCTATTTGACAATATGAACTTACAATTTGTTGTTACTATATTCGTAGCAAGTGCCCTCGAATTTCACAAGAATCTTTTTTTCAAGGAATGGAGGCAGTGATTCCGCCAGCCTCCAAATCCTAGAGAACACGCAACTTCCAAATTTTTACGATCAAAAATCGATAGATACCATGCAAAACTCCACTTACGCCCCCCATAAACTGAAAATCCTGGCGGAACCCCTGAATGGAGGAATATAAGGAGAACGGCATAGGAAAATCGAATGCTAGATGAAGGGGGAATACCGTAGGAAATGCACAAAAGCAAAACTTTAGAAAAAGCTACTGCTATTGCTGAGCACTTACGATTGTTTAGTTCTAATTGCAATCCAACCAGTAGCATTCTATTATTCTTCAAAAGAGAAGCAAATAAATAAAGATGTAGAAAGTAATTGCAAACTATGAGTGATCAATAAATTGTGTCACCAGCTTCAATCACATGGAACTTTAGTTTCATAATGCAAGATACCAGTTGAAAACAATAAAAAATATGATTCGCGTTACTCGTCCAAGACGACCTTTGCCATTTGAGTTTCTTGTTTTTCTTTTAAGAAAGCGAAAGAGAGAATGAAGATGCGTTATATGTAGGAGTATAGAGGTTATCAATATTAAGCCCTATCCACCTACATCTTTCGGCGGCTAGCCCCCAAGACAAAGTGACGATCTCTGGTCACGATCCTGCATATTTTCTTTCCCTCCAACTTCCTTGCACAATATTGGTCCTTGACCCGAAAGGCGTAGGACGAACATCCTTTTCCATCTTTCACTCTGCTGGAACTGGTCTTGTGGAGCCACCTGGGAAGGAGCACAACTTGGGGTCCTGCGAACAGAACAAATTTCGAGAAACAAAAAGTATGGCCTAATTAAGATAAGCAATTGCAATACCTAAAATAGATGAGTGTACTTATGAACCAATACAACAACCAGTGGGAAATGATGACACTCACCAGAGTTTTGTGATCTTGTAGCAATATCGTGTGGCTCAATTCCTGTAGGTCTCCTGAAGTTTTAAATTGGGCTTTGATTACATTAAAATACGGATGCAGTTTAAAAAGAGGACTTTTGCGGCAGTACTAAAAATATTCTCATGATAAAAACCTGAAGTTAAGAGCACAATTAACTAAATACCAACAAGATTACATTGCGTGATAGTTATTTTATTCACATTTCTGATAACACGAATCGAACTGAAACGAAAATATCGAGAAATTACTGCCACCGTACCATAATTAAACACATTAAAGGTAACTGTAAATAACATATGAATATACAATATACACCTTCTAAATGTTCTTGGAATCGAATCTTCTTGATTCAAAGAATGACCATGCCAGACAAATAATGGCTTCATAAACTCCTATAACATCACTTGATGTCACGACCCTTTCGAGCAGAAGTAACCATCTATCTAACATGTAAACACTGTCGATGGTTCAGAGCGATTTTTTTATCAGACTTGGCAAAGGAGTAGTGGACATCAAGAAACATCCAGAGAACTCATTTAAAGGTGCTTTCGCAGTGGCCAAAAATCTGAATCATAAAATCACAACTGAAAACACATTTTTGTTTGTAAAACGCTTAAAGGAATACATTTACACATTAGGGTGATTCCAAACCAAATCAACCAATAATAATAATAATAATTTTAGATCTTACAAGTAAAATACCCGAAGTGAGGACTCGAGTTGCTCATCAAGTGATACCTTAAATTGAAGTTAGTGACGAGTATAGTACACCTGTGAAATCCTAGCTGCAGAGCTCCAGAAATAAAAAGGTTATGGCGGGTCAAAGTTCAAAGAGAAAGCGAATTGTATTGAAACAAGTCACAACGAAAGGCAGAACAAAAGTCAGAAGGACATGGTTTTGAATTGAAATGCGATTCATGTGAAGGAAAGAGGCATGTACAAAGTACTACACATTGATACAATCAATATGTAAGTCGTCAATGAAGTCGTGTGATAAGCAGATACTTTGCTCACAATGAGCACACTTGACAAAAGAGATGTTCTCACATGAGGTCTTGTAACACTCGTCGCGTATATTAGAATCAAAACAATAATCCAATGGAGAAATCCAGGGCTCAGGCTAATCATCCAAGTAGCCGCTTTTGTAAAACGCAAACTTGATCATGTTGCGAAATCGTGAGGTTCTGAATTGGAAGAGAGTGAAGGACTGCATTCGTAAAATGTTATCCCGATGCCAGAGATTAATTTCCGAGGAAGCGATAACTGTGTCAGTAATGAACCTGATAAATGCTTTATATGGACGGAAGAAGTAAACATCAAGTGGTTGGATGAAACCAGTGAACCACCAGGAATTAAACGTTTGAACAGTGTTATATGATTACGGCATAATTCATTTGATACGTTATCATCCTTATTTGCACTCCATGAATCCAGTAAAAGCAAGACTTTATCACGATCGGCAGGCAGGCTATTCCAGAATACAGAATTAAACTCTTTTAAATCACTTTTGTGGACATCACAAGCAGCTAAATTCGCTTTCTATTTGAACTTTGACCCGCCATAACCTTGTTATTACTGGAGCTCTGCAGCTAGGATTTCACAGGTGTACTATACTCGTCACTAACTTCAATTTAAGGTATCACTTGATGAGCAACTCGAGTCCTCACTTCGGGTACTTTACTTGTTAGGCTACACAAAACGAGTGATATTTGTTTTCTTGTGGTTTATGTATCAATATGATCAAAAGTACAAAATTTCATGTTTGTGTCGCTTTTGGTTTTTGAGTTATAAATTGTTAAAAAATAAAAAAAATCCACTATTTGTTTTACGCATTTTGAAACTTTTAAAAGCCCGAAACTCAAAAGCTATCTGTCATTTACAGCTCAAACTTGCACCATTCGTTTCAGAATTTCAAGAGCTGTAATTTGATATATTGCTTGACTTTATTAGACCAATCTTTACATTTTTCAATAATGAAACAAAGGCTTTTTAAAAAAAAAACTACTAAAGATCGATTTTTTTAAAATGTATGTTCAATGTGCTTCTGATTAGAATGTGTGTCAAATTTCATGATGGTATTTCAATGGAATTATGTTGAAAAAAAATGTCTAACAGATGTACTTACACAGCCACTTATGTATAACGTGTATAATTAGCTTAAATGGCAGTACGCATAATGGATTTTAGCAAAGTAAATTTAATTGGTTAAAATGTGACATAAAGTATGTTCATTTCAGTTCTATTGTAGAACAAACCGAGACGCCGTAGCTCAGTAGTAGAGCATTCGGTCGGTTCGATTTCAGCGGCCGACCATCCTGCCTGAAATTTTCCAGGGTTTTTCATCAGTCACACCAGACAAATGCCGAGATGGTATCTTCAACATAGGTCCCGGCCGACTTTCCCAAATACCCCCTAACCTGGCCTAAGCTTTAGGTGCCTAGAGGCCATAAATAGAATTCATTTTTTTAAAAAAATAATAAAAAAATCTATTTAAAGATATATTTCTTAAATAATTCGTACTAAAAGTAAAAAATAATTTTGTTTATGCATGACGCAAAAGAGAAGCATGGGGCG